>LR749726.1:1170351-1202298 GCA_902729485.2 Mus minutoides
ACACTGGTCTTCCTTCTTGATTTTCTTGTGTTTTGCAAATTGTATCTTGGTTATTCTAAGATTCTGTGCTAATATCTGCTTATCAGTGAGTGCATATCTAGTGACTTCTTTTGTGATTGGGTTACCTCACTAAGGATGATATCCTTCAGATACATCCATTTGCCCAAGAATTTCATAAATTCATTGCTTTTAATAGCTGCGTAGTACTCCATTGTGTAAGTGTACCACATTTTCTGTATCCATTCTTTTGTTGAGGGACATCTGGGTTCTTTCCAGCTTCTGGCTATTATAAATAAGGCTGTTATGAACATAGTAGAGCATGTGTTCTTATTACCAGTTGGAATATCTTCTGGGTATATGCCCAGGAGAAGTATTCCTGGATCCTCCAGTAGTACTATGTCCAATTTTATGAGGAACTGCCAGACTGACTTCCAGAGTGGTTGTATAAGCTTGCAATCCCACCAGCAATGGAGGAGTGTTCCTCTTTCTCCGCATCCTCGCCAGCATCTGCTGTCACCTAAATTTTTGATCTTAGCCATTCTGACTAGTGTGAGGTGGAATCTCAAAGTTGTTTTGATTTGCATTTCCCTGATGATTAAGGATGTTAAACGTTTTTTTCAGGAACTTCTCAGCCATTTGGTATTCCTCAGTTGAGAATTCTTTGTTTAACTCTGAACCCCATTTTTTAATAGGGTTATTTGGTTTTCTGGAGTCCAGCTTCTTTAGCTCTTTGTAGATGTTGGATATTAGTCCCCTATCAGATTTAGGATTGGCAAAAATCCTTTCCCAATCTGTTGGTATTCTTTTTGTCTTATTAACAGTGTCTTTTGCCTTACAGAAGCTTTGCAATTTTATAATGTCCCAGTTGTCAATTCTTGATCTTATAGCATAAGCCATTGCTGTTCTGTTTAGGAATTTTTCCCCTGTGCTCATATTTTCGAGGCTTTTCCCCACTTTCTCCTCTATAAATTTCAGTATCACTGAGTTTCTAAGTGGTGTGGTATTATGTACTCTATAGAATCATTTTGGCTTAAATTGTCTCATATAACCCAACTTAATAAAAGAAACTGATTCTTATCAGATGAATGGAAAGAACCACAAAATTTTAACCATTGTATCACCTATTATACTACTAGCATACAGTATTGTTTGGTTCTAAGGTCCATTTTAAAGAGTTATGAGGCATACCAGAGGCCTTATTGGAAGCCATTTGTTAAAGTTGAGAAGAATTTATCAAAGTGTATATATGAGTGTCTGTCTGTATGTACATGCCTTTGTGTATGTGTGTTTGCATGTATGTAAATGTATTGTCTGTACATGTATGTGGAGAGTAGAGGTTAATAATGGGCATCTTTCTTGATCTCAGATATTGGAGGAATTAGATCATGTTCTAGTAAGGAGCAAATGTATAGTTAGGATGATCATTGCTGGTACTGCTGTTCTCATAACACTTACAGCCTGTGCAGCTAATTCTGCATTGGCTTTAGCAAAGTGGTACAAACATCTAGTTTTGTTAATCATCTGTAATGGTAAATGTAACCAATGTCCTGAGTATTCAAGAGGATTTGGATAGACTGCTAGAACAAAGAATTGATGTATTTTATGATATAGTTCAGATCATGAGAGATGAGGTACTAGGAGTGAAAGTCAGAAGCCATTTGGAATGTCATGCTTGATATCTATGGATCTGTCTAGTTCCAAAAGTGTATAATGAGACTCAGCATAATTGGATCAGAGTGAAAAGTCATCTTCAAGGTATATGGCATAAAACTAATACTTCTTTAGTTTTAGTAGCTCTGCATAAGGAGGTTGTAAGTTTAAAAAATGGAAAGCTTTTGTCTTTTGATGATGCTGGCATTGCAAACAGTAAAAGGTACAGGCTGTTTTTCCTTTATGGTCCTTGCATATATCTCTCTTATTGGGCATAGCAGGACTTTGCTTCATGATTCTTTTTATGGCACGCTTATTACCTGTTCTTTTGAGAGTAATCATCAGAGCTTTTACAAATGTCAAAGCATTTACATAAATTCAAGCTCCGATGTCTTCCCTAGCTGAAGTTGGTAGTCAATAATGGGTAAGATCGTCTTGAAAACCTTCTTACCCTAAGACAGTCCATGAATACAAGATTATTTGTGTGCCAATGACAGGTAAGAGCGGTGTTTTCAGATGGTAACCTATGACAGGCACAACTTTCTGCCCATGACTGATAAAGTGCAAGACTCTTATAGACAAAAAGACAGGTAAGATTCTCTCAGAGGTGAATCAACCTAAGGTAGGGCATGAATGCCAGGATTAATGTCCTGATGATGGGTAAGTTGCACACATCTTGAGGGCATGCTTAAGAAAGGAACGGTCTTTGTATGCCAATAGCTGAGACAGCTTTGGCCTGTACAGATAAAAAGGAGAGACATGTGGGACCACACCAGAGTTAACTTTGGCTGACTTCTTGCTTGTGATTTATCATGAATGTGTCTGCCGTCATCTGACTTTGTTTTTAGCTAAGACGTGTTATATCCTGCCAAGTTATTCCACTTATACATATGTCCTTGAGAGACTGCCCAAGCCTGAAGGAAATGGCCTTAGTCAAACATAGATCCTGTATACCATAAACTCACCATAAGAATTGTGGTCATTGTTTAACTTCTTGAAGTTAATCAGGAAGTTGTGTTGCTTGTCTTTAAAAGACACTGTAAAAATACACTAACTGCTGGCATGGTATTGACCAGCAGCCCTTCCATATCTGTCTCCTGCATCTTCATTCTGCCTTTCCTGTAACCATCCTTATTCCTTCTCCCCTCCACAGCCATGGTTTTTGTGTTGACTGACTGACAGGCTCCAGTAACAACAGCACTAAGATAAAACCTAAGATAGAGGTTGAAAGCCCATTGATGCTTCTGCTCATGTCATTTCCACTAACATTCATTGCCCAAAGCAAGGCTAGTATCAAGGGGCAAAAAACCCATGCTTTTCCTATAGTGGGAGAGTACAGTAAGGAGATATGGCATAGTGTGTGAAAGTTTAATCTTATTAGCTCAAGAAACTGATTACAATAGTCTGATCAAGTTCTAGTCATGGGTAGGGAATTGCATGTGAGTGGCACTGACTGGGAGGAAGACAGGGAGAAGGGATGAACAATGTATGCTGCACAGAGCAGAAAGAGGGTCAGGTGAGGGGTTAGGAACACTAGTCAGGAAAGTGATGTTCTTTCGCCTCCTTTTTATAAACTCAAGCCAGCTGGTCTATTTTGCAACTTGATTTACATCTCTGTCAGCAAATAAAGAGACCATTCTGAGAGAACAACAGCAGCCCAAGACCCTGAATCTATTCAAAAGCACTCAGAATCACATCTAGGCATTGTAAGAGGCTACAGTTTTGGTCACTGCTCATTGTCAGCAGACTTTTATGATGCTCATTAAAATCCTGGCTCGAATCTCCGTTACTGCAGCACAAATAACAATGTAAGTAGGTTTCTTAAAAATTCCACTGCTCACAACAAGGATGCTTCTTAACTCAAGGCTATATTCTGGATCAGAGGCCAACTGTTGGTTCCTTTGGAGGTTTTTTTGACAAAACTGTTCTGGGAAAGAGCTACAAGCTTATTGTTCAAGCTGTCACAGATAATATGGAGTTATATCAAAATTAATAGCACTTCTCAGACATGCAGTTTGTAGCTTGAGGGAGATATTTTAGTGCATACCAAGGGTAGTACTGAAATTGGAAATAAGATCAGAGCCATATGAGAAAAGACTAACGATGTCATGATAAGAAATTTAAATTTCATGTAAGATTGCTGAGAAAGGGAGGAAATAAAACACTGATTAATTTTTTTTCAAAGATGCCCAATAGAATGAGAAGAATGTATTTGAAAGGAAAGAATGAGGAGGAAGGAGAGACACCAGTTTGGAATTGATGAGGTGTTTCAGGCATGAGATAATAAGAGCAACCACATTCTTATTCTGGGGGCACCCTGTTCCTTTTGAGACCATCTGTTCGTAACATTCTCTAACACTCTGAATCCTAAAACAACAGAATTCTGGAAGGGTTTTGATGGAAGTACCAGCTGACTTTTAGATCTGCATTGTTTCATTTAAAATAGACAGGCTTCCTAAAAATGTCTGCCTTAAAAAGTGGGAAGCAAACTTCTCTTTCCTTTCCTTGTCCCTTCCTGTTTTTCTGCCTTGCTCTGTGTTAGCAGTTTAAGGGCATAAATGTATCTTTCGCTTCTGGTCAATATCAGCATTCCTGTGAAAGGAAGGGACCCCCCCCCCCCCACTCCCCACCAGCATGGAATGAGGAAATGTATTTGCTGATAACCAGTCAAGAATATGTGATCCATACAAGAAGACCTTTAGGTGAGGATAAAAGCCATAAACAGGTAACAAAGGTGAGTCAGAGTCACAGATTATCATTATTTATTATTGTTATTATTATTATTATCATTAAGTTTTTGAGAGTGTGGTACTAATCAACTTGAAATTTGTCAGAAAGTTTTCCTCTTGTACTGTCTGTCTCATAATGAAGGTAGTCTTTCTCATGTTGGGCAGTGCTTATTTCAGGACCAGCATTCTCCACTTACCCTAGAATTCCTGACTGGGTCCACCATGCAAGTGCTGCTGCCCTGGATTGAAGTTTACTGAAGCATTTCCACTGCATCTTTATAGAGCTGTTAAGTTCCCAAGAAGATAGCGTCTATTTCAATGGGTCTACTGTCCTCCTCACTTTCTGTTTAAGTTGTGTGAGCTTCACCCCTCCATACTAATAATATGATTGTGTCTTAGTTCTTTTGGGTTGCTGTAACCAGTGGTTTATAATAACAATCACTTATTTTTAACAGCATGGAGGATAGGAAATCTGAGCGTGAGCTGGCAGATTCCCTGTACTGAGAGTGACTGTGCTTTGTAAGTTCTCATATTCCCCGTGTGCACTAGTATGGAGGAGTGTCAAGGGTAGTTTTTGAAAATACATATTGTCATTAATTGAGAATTTCATCCAATACATTTTGACCACACTTACCTCTAATTTCTTCCCTCAACACATCCCAGATCTACCCCAGTTCCCTATCCACTAAACATCTTAACCTCTTTTTCAAGGTCTCTTTATTATCTGTTCAGTTTTTATTAGTATATGACAATTTTATACATGCCTATAGTATAATCTGATTACAAGTGATCTCCATTATCTTCTTCCATTTCTCTTACCAAACAGCTTCCAGGCTCTCTCTGTGAGGGCTTCAGTTTCATTTATAGCAGAGTCCTCCTAGTATAATTATCTCCCAAAGACCCATTCTTCTAGTGTAATCACATCAGGTTTCAGCATGGGGATTTTGGAGGGACACAGGTGTTCAGTCTACATCAGAGTAGTCTCATATTTCTTGCCACGGGACATATGTCTCTGTGTTTGTATTTTAACTTTGGTGGGTCCTAGGAAGCTGTAGTTGTAGTTCTGTCCTATTATTTAAACTTAGTATTTGTATATTTAGTTTTTTTTCCAAGGAAGAGCAGCCCTGAAATTTAGTCAGCCCTGAAAACGAACATTCAAGTAACATTATACAGACTGAGGCCATTCTATGCACATATATGAACATATATGTATGTAATAAAAATTAGTAAAAAAAAAAAGAGGACATGAATTTGGAAAAGCAGCATATGTGAAGGTATAGTGCAGTGGTTCTCTACCTTCCTAATGCTGTGACGCTTAATTATAGTTCCTCATGCTGTGGTGACCCCCCAATCATAAAATTGTTTTGTTGCTACTTCATAATTGTAATTTTGCTACTGTTATGAACCATAATGTGAATTTCTGATATGCAGGATATCTAATATGCAGCCCCAAAGGGGTCAGCACCCATATACTGAGAGCCACTGGTTTTCAGGGAGAACAGGAAAAGGAGATTAAATGTAATTAGAATCTCAAAAAAATCCTCTAAAATGGATAACTGTTTACTTGGCACGGTAACCAATGGAAGGGTTGTATGGATAAGAGACTTTCCATTAATAATAACTGAACAACACGGGTAGTCTCAGCATTTGGCCTCAGATTTATAAGGAATATAGTAAAGATTTTAGTTAGTTCAAATTACTACAGATGAATAATGGACTTGATTTTTTTTTTTTTTTTTTTGGCCACCTTGATTACTGCTTGTACCTTATTTTGTGCCTGGAGTAAAACTAGAGGTAATGGTAGTGAAATACTCTATACTGAAGCAAAAAATAAAAACCAACCATATCATATGAGGCAGATAATAAGGAGCTCTTTAGACTTATTGATCCAATCTGGATCCTCTTGGGCCATGATTTCAGAGTCCTTTTTACTGTACTTTCAGGTACTTTTGTCTTCACAGTGCCACGTTTACTATCTAGGTTCTTTGAACTCATCGGCATACCACTTTCCTAACAGATGATCTAAAAAAGAGTGGAGGTGAAATTATGTCAAGGGACACTCCTACAGGAAAACCAACCTTTGCTTGCATATCCCCACTTCTAAGACAATCGGCAACAGCATGGAAATCTTGACAGTGCTGATGTTCTTGTAATTTCAACCATGAGAGGATCACAAGGGGGACTGGGTAAAAAACAGAAGCCTTTGAACTCATAGGAAAAGACTAACAATTACCCAGCTTTTGCTAGCGTTACAGGTAGAGCTGATTTTATACCTGTCTAATGGTCTAATTAGTGGCAATTATCAATAATATGGAGTTGCTTCATTTCAGGGAACACATTTCAAAAGCTGACATTAAATACCTGCCTCTGTAATCAACACAAAATACACTCTTCAGACTGATCTTGACCCACCTTCACCTCTGGAACCAATAAGCATCTCTCAAGAATGTGCTAACTCTTTTTTTTTTTTTTTCCTCTCTTTATTAGATATTTTCTTCATTTACATTTCACATGTTATCCAGAAATTTTCCCTTACCCTCCCGCGTCCCCGCCCTGCTCTAACTCTTATAATGGAAGTGGTGAACTCTCTCCCTCAAGCTCCGACATTGCAAATCTCAACCAAGAAAGCCGAGCCTTCACGGCCTAATCACCTACTAAAGCTCTTAATTCTTGACTCAGTTTCAAAATCAGTGTGTGTGTGTGTGTGTGTGTGTGTGTGTGTGTGTGTGTGTGTGTGTATGCAGGGTATCTGTGCATGCTCACGAGGATTAGGGCTGGAGCTCAGGCATCTTCTTTTATTTCTGCCTGCCTTATTCCTTTGCGTAAAGGTCTCTCACTGAACCAGAAGCTTTCTGTTTTCCTACTAATCTGGTGGCCAGTAAACCACAGCAATCCTCTCGCTTTGATGTCCCCCGAGAGCAGGTGATTTAAGGCACATTCAGCCACACCCAACCTTCAAAATAAATTCTTGAGGACACATAAACACATGGTAACTCTCTAATATTATCTAATAAATACAAAATTTCATCCAATTTCATTATACAAAAGATTATTTTTATAAGTGAATGATATATTTTAGATAGTCTCCCTTTATACAGCCCAGACTGGCCTTGAACCCTAGATGTGCCCATGCCTTCCAAGTGCTGAAGCGACAGATGTGCACTACCATGTCTGTCTAACAACTTACTTTTAATTGTTTGATTTCTAATTTGGGGGAACTAGTCATTAATTTTAATAGCTTCCAAGAATATTACAAAGAGAAGCTGAGATTTAGCATATTTCAAGCAGTGGGAATTTCTTTTTTTTTTTCAATTTTTTTATTAGATATTTTCTTAATTTACATTTCAAATGCTATCTCGAAAGTTCTCTCCCCCCTCCCACCGCCCTGTTCCCCTGCCCACCCACTCTCACTTCTCGGCCCTGGCGTTCCCCTGTATTGGGGCATATAAAGATGCAGTGGGAATTTCTAATCTTCATGACATGGAGAGTAATTTGGCCCAGTAAGTATACACCTCAGATTTTACCAGTTGGCAACTCTGGATTTTACCTACATATAAAATCAGCCTCTTTATGGATTCAATCTCCATTGATTGAAAACAATATAAGCATATACATGAAAGGCTGAGCTGGCACAAGTATGCATTAATAAAACAGTATTTGCTTTTATACTAATGTGTTACTGTAAGTTTTGTTGGATTAATTGAAAAGAAAACATGACTTATATTTTCTATACATTTAATGACAAAAACCAACTGTGGTAAAGGCAGTTACATCCCCTTCTTTGAGAAGTGTGGCTTAAAGATTTTTCAGAGCCAAAATGAAGAAATCATTAGCTCTTCCTCATGGCTAATATCATAATGGCATCACATTATGGATGGTTGGGGTGAGACATTATTTTATTATTTATTCAATGACAGATAGACTGCACACATTCAAATGGAAGGAAAGTTGGTACAATGGTCAATTACTCCCCCTGTTCAGTGGACACTGAGTTCTGAATATGTTTCTGAATTCTTTAGCTACTGATATTTTGAAAGAGTTATGGCTAGAGATAGAACCCCAGGAGCTGAAGGGGTCTGCAACCCTAGAAGAGGAACAACAATATGAACTAACCAGAGCCCCCAGAACTCGTGTCTCTAGCTCCATATGTAGCAGAAGATGGCCTAGTCGGTCATCATTGGGAGGAGAAGCCCCTTGGTATTGCAATCATTATATGCCCCAATACAGGGGAACGCCAGGGCCGAGAAGTGGGAGTGGGTGGGCAGGGAAACAGGGCGGTGGGAGGGGCGAGGGAACTTTCGGGATAGCATTTGAAATGTAAATTAAGAAAATATCTAATAAAAAATTGGAAAAAAAAGAAAAAAAGAGAGTTATGGCAAAAAGATTTTCCTGTTTTTGTGTGTGTGTGTGCATGTGAGTGTGTGTCGTTTATAAATACTTCCTCTCCCTTTATTGACAGCTCAGCTTAAGTAGCATTGAAAGTTCTCACTTCACTTTAGCTGTTTGTTTCCCTTGTGAATTTATAATTGTTTACCATTTAAACACTGAGCACAACACAAACCCATCTTGCGCTGATGGCCACTCTGGCAACTGGTTTCAATCTTCATTTTCTCTCTAAGCAACACACATAAATTTTCCTCTAATAGTCTCTCTCTCTCTCTCTCTCTCTCTCTCTCTCTGTGTCTCTCTCTGTCTGTCTCTCTCTCCTCCACTCCATTTCCATCTCTGTCTCCCTCTCCTACTCCATTTCTGTCCCTGTCTCTCTGTCTCTCTCCCCCTCTCTCCATCTCTCTGTCTCTGTTTTTCTGTCTGTTTCTCTGTTTGTCCCTGTCTCTGTTTCTCTCTACTTCCTTCCATCCTTCTCTCATGGACTCAATGGCTGTCCTCTGAGAGGCTCTTCCAGCAGCTGACTGAGACAAATACAGATACTCATAACTAAGCATTGGACAAAGGTCAGGGACCCCTATGGGAGAGTTAGGGCAAAGATTGAAGGAGCTGAAGGGGATGGCAACCCCATAGGAAGACCAACAGTGTCAACTAACCTGGACCCCTGGGAGCTCCCAGAGACTGAACCACCCATCAAAGAGCATACATGGTCTAGTCTGATACCCCTGGCACAAAAGTAGCAGAGGACTGCTTTGTCTGATCTCAGTGGGAGACGATATGCCTAATTCTGTAGAGGATTGATGCCCTAGGGTTGGGGGGGGGGGTGGATAACTGGGGAAGTGACACCCTCTCAGAGGCAGAGGGCCTGGGAGAAGAACTCTGTGAGGCAGGACTAGGGGGAGGGCAACATTTAGAGTGTAAATTATTTATTTAATTAATTAATTTAAAAAAGAATATAAAAATATTTAGAAAGACTAGTTTAACTTTAGCATATATTTTTTGCAATTTTGATATTTAAATATGAATGATTTATTCTTGTATGTATTTAGGGCTGAAAAGAGCCTAGTGTGGCCCTGTTTTATAGACTTTAGTCCTCCATAGTGAAATTTGGTGGGATTTCAAGGGCACCCTACCCAAAAATATAAACCAAAATCATCAGTATTCAGAAATTTCTTTTCAAAGTTCTCTTTGATGTGCATAAGCAGCCACATTTACATGCCAGTATTTCTGATGAAGTTTGCAAATATGTAAAGGAATAATGAAGAAAATAAAAATTGGCTATTACTCCAGCATCCAGAGATGGCTGATAATACTATTGTGTCTGTGCATGTGTGAGCATATGTGTCTGTGAGTCTCACGGGGATAAGAAACAGCACAAGAGTGGATTGTATTTCCCAGGAAGCTATGATAGGACTTTGTTAAAATTTCAGACTTGGTACAGAGCAAGATCTTTAATCTCAAAAGTTTTAACTCTATATTGCAGACTTTTGGAATTTAGAGTATTTTAGATTTCAATTTTTCAGACTAGAGATGTGAAACTTGCAAAGTTTAAATAAATATTCCAAAATATTGGGAGAAAACCTGAAATATGAAACACTTGTATTCCTAAACATTTCAGAAAAGGAATAATATGTTTACCATGCATACATCATAATTTTGGTGCATGGGATGTGTGTGTTTAAAGAATAATTTAAACCAATATAGCTATAATATGAGATCATATCCAATTATTGTAGAGGTTTCATAGACATGTAAAGGAATAATGATTAAAATTACCTATTATTTCATTATCCAGGGATATCTGGTCAATGAGTATATATGCAAGTATGCTTGATCATCATGGAGAGTGTGATAGAATTTGTGGTCTGTAATGGGAATCATATTTGTAGGTATGTTTGTATCTAGAAGATGCTTTTGCATGTTGCCTTGATATTCTCCTTTTATGATGGACTTTTAAAGTTAATGATGGGAAAAATTAAAAAAAAATTACCTTTATGTATGTTTGGATATTTGTTGTTCATCTCTTCTTATTACCATTCCCAGACAATATTAGACACCATTCTACATCCAAACAACATCTTTAAGGTCAAGGTTTCACATACAAGGAAGAACATGCAGTATTTATCATTTTTAGTCTGGCTTATTTCAGTGAACATACTGCTTCTGGCTCCATCTACTTTGCTGAAGATGATAAGATTTCATTCTTTTATTCCTGAACAATATTTCACTGTATATATGCAACATGTTTAATTTACCCATTTATATGTTGATGGACACTTATTTATACATGGGTTACTTTGAATACTGCTGTGGTAAGCATGTGGATATACTGCAGACTCCTTTTTCTCTGTATTTGAGCCACATCTAAGATTTAAACATTTTACCTCACCATTTTAGATAATATAGTGTTAAGCATGATTATGAACTTAATGCATTTTAATGCCTTATGGTTAGCTTTTCCCAGCATAACCCTATTTTATTTTTGATAACCGAAATATATTCGTTATATAAATTTACTTTATAGTAAATTTCATTAAGTAGGCTGTTACTCAGAAGCAATTTGTAATCAAAATAGCTGTTGCTGGGAATTTGATGTGTGTTAATTTTCTATTGCTGTGATAAAACACCAAGACCTGAACAAAATACAAAGCAAACAAGACAAAACAAAGAAAGCAAACAACAACAACAACAACAACAACAACAACAACAACCCCACCAGGACCAAAGCAACTTCAAGAGTTTGTCTTGGCTTATAATTTTAGAGGGTTAACATTTTTCAGGGCAGGCTTAGCAAGGCAGCAGGCAGCATGTATGGAAGGAGCAGGAAGTTGAGAGCTAACATCCTTACTGAAAGTAAGATGGCCTAGTGGGCCATCATTTGGAAGAAAGGCCCCTTGGTCATGCAAACTTTATATGCCCCAGTACAGAGGAATGCCAGGGCCAAGATGTGGGAGTGGGTGGGTAGGGGAGCAGGTCGGGGGGGCATGGGGGAGGGTATAGGGAACTTTCGGGATAGCGTTTGAAATGTAAATGAAGAAAATATCTAATTAAAAAAAAGACACAGAGAGCAAACTGGAATTGAGACTTTTTAATCTCAAGAGTGTCCCCAGCGATATACTTCTTCCAGCAGAGCTAACCTACCTAGTCCTCCCCAAACAGTGCTGCCAAATGGGCATGAAGTGTTCAGATGCCTGAGACTGTGGCGACACTCCTTATTCAAATCACCACATGATGACAAAACTCTGTCAGTCTGTGCTTTGAAGTTTTTGGTAACCAGGTTAGCTCTGAGTGCATAACTTAAGAGCCATTCATTTATAAAATGACTTTACACTGCCCTGTTATCACACTGACCCATTATGGACGTTGCGCATGATTCACTCCTTGACTTTGTCAGGAGCTCCTTTTTATTAATGAAATTATAGATTGAAAAATGGAAAGTGTTTCTATAGTTGCAGTTTCACTTGTCTTTTGATTTCAAGTTCCTAGGAAAGAGAACAAAGGAATCATACGATGAACATTCACGGTCTTCATGACACTGGAAAGGAAACAATCCAATTAAACTGGAAGGCATGAGCTAAGCTCTTTGGAGGCAGACAGTTATTGCAATTCTGAGGCAGCTCAGTTTTAGTTAGGGACAACTGGGGAACATCTCGGTTCTCTTGCATAAACTACAAATGGGCACAGTAGTCTCCTGCTTCCTTCCAGAATCCATTGCAAGCCACGGTCTGACTTACGGAGAAATGTAATATAAGATTAGATTTTAAAAATTCATTCTCTTTGAGTGTACATCTGTGTCGCAACAATTTAGCTAATCTGTATTAGAATGTAATAACTTGAGTCAACAACTCTGAGGAACTCATTGTAAGTGCCGTCACGTAGTGATAAAAAGGCAAGATGCCTGACGTTTTTTTGCAAAACAGATTTAGATATATATTTTTTAACCTCTCCAGTCTAGATCAAAGTAGACTGATGGAGGCATGTTTTTAATATGGCTTCATATCAACAAATACTTTCCCATTTAGCCAATAGTAATGTTTTATTTAATTCTAATATATTTCTCCCTGTAATTGACTAGTTTTCATACAATTCCCCAGAACTTCGTTATATATTTTAATGATTACAATATGACAGCGAGAGAACACAAACAGTGAGGCCAGGAGTCCCTCTGCCCTTCCTCTCCAGTATTTCTTCCTAGTTTCACCCACTGCACTGCATGCAGAGGAAATATATGCCATTATGTCCAGGACAGATCAGCTTTGGGACAATGTAGGTGCTTCATGGATGACTTAATGTAGTCATTGTTTAACCTAACCACACACACACAGCCAGAAAAGAACATTTAGACTATTTGGAACACGAAAGCACAGTTTCCTTTTTTCTTTCTGTTCACTAACTCGGTTTGAAAGAAACATTTTGCATCTCTCCTGGGTGGGTTTGGTGGTTAAACCTTCCTGATCATAAAGACATAAAAATCATGTTGTTGGTGGCTATATTGTCTATTCCACTTTTTATTCAGTAATGCTTTATAGAGTTATCAGTCATATATTAGATACTATTCTGAACACTAGTTTATATTTCATATAAACTAATACACACACAGACAAAATTTAAAATGCAAAGATTTATCTAGGTACTTTGTAGCATGAGATATTAAAAATGCAATCCACGCTATTGCCAGCAAGGCACCAGTGGGGCTTGTTCTCATCTTTGGCGGACTTTCTGACCCAGAGCTCTGAAAGTGCACTGCCATCTGGCTCGCTAAGTTCCCATGGTGGGGTCACTGCCATGCCAGTCCCACCCATCCAAATTCCTGTGACTGGCTGGGGTGCCCCACCATCATTATCTTCTCTCTGGAACTCAGTCAAGTCACCACCCGAAGGAAAACACCACACAATCTTAGTTTAGAATCAAAAGGCAACACAATCGCTGGGCGCAGCAACTAGCATCCTAAGCCATTCTACGTTAAATCCTCTGGTAGAGGATCCAAATGGCTCTGCCACCTGAAATGGCAACCTNCTGGCTGGGGTGCCCCACCATCATTATCTTCTCTCTGGAACTCAGTCAAGTCACCACCCGAAGGAAAACACCACACAATCTTAGTTTAGAATCAAAAGGCAACACAATCGCTGGGCGCAGCAACTAGCATCCTAAGCCATTCTACGTTAAATCCTCTGGTAGAGGATCCAAATGGCTCTGCCACCTGAAATGGCAACCTTTGCTACCTACATTTTCCCCTCCATACTCCCGTGCAAAAGCCCACTCTCCTCTCTTCTGCCACCACTCTATCTGACCCGGAAGTCCCACCTGCTCGCCCAGTGATTGGGTTCCTAGAATCTTTATTCATTATAAGGGTCACATGAAATCAACTGATTCACTCCGCATCCCGGGCAGCTCCTCTTGGGGAAGCGGAATTAGCATCAAAATACAAACAGCTCCAGAGGTATCCACAACAGTATGTATTATTAATGGTTTCACAGATTTCATACTGTGATCTACTATGGTTGACAAATGCATCGTAATACTGGTATATTACCTTACTTCAGAAATTTGACTTGAGAAAAGTCTTAAGTCAGAAGTAAAGTAAGTCTTGAGCGAAGGTAATAAGAATAATAAGATAATAAGAATATTTTTTTGAAAGAGATTTTGACTCTCAGGTTAGTTTGCTCTAATGTTTGCTAAGGAAAGGTGGCAAGGTAGAGGAAAGGGGTAGTGTGGAGACTCAGTGTGAAGGAGATTGGGGATAGACACTAGACTCAAGAGTGCCTGAGTTTTTTTTCCTGAAGTAAAATTATGTTTAGAGTAAAATGGAAGAAATTTAAGTTTACATGTGAATTTGGTGAGTGAGGTTCATATTGGCTATACTGAAATGCTTTCCCCATGATACCTTTTGCTCTTTCTACTCACTCACTGCAAGTCTCATCCCCTCAGGCAGTAAGCATATTTGTTTATCTATTTAGATCTGAATTTTATTTGAATGTTCTCTGGAGTTTACCAAGGATATGGCCTTTTATGATAACATGTCAGCAGCTTAAGAAAAGCTCATCGGAGAAAACTGATTCTCCGTTTGCCAGCAGGTATCAATTGCAGCTAGCTTCTTAGGGTTGGAGGGACTGCTGTGTCTACTTCCACTTGGCAGTATTAGAGCCTGTCTGGCTTGAACCTGTGCAGGATGTTAGATATGCTGCTACCATCTCTGTGAGCTCATATGTGCATCAGGCCTCTTGTGTCTGGAAGACACTATTTCTTTGGAGTCATTATCCCTGGGTCTTAAAATCTTTAAGCAGACTCTTCTGCATGAGCCTTGAGGTTTGATGACTGCATCTCATTTAGGACAGAGTGCTCTGAAGTTTCTCACTCTCTGCACATTGGCCAGTTTTGGTTTTTCACTAAGTATACCAACCACACTTCATGGTAGGCCCCATGCCTAATAGTAATTAGTCAACACAGAATGAACTCAGTGGCATGTTATGGGATTTTGTTTCATTTTCCTATGTCTTCCCATTTTCTATCTGACCAGTCATTTGCTTGGTTTGATGTGTGTGTGTGTGTGTGTGTGTGTGTGTGTGTGTGTGTAGTTTTCTTTTTTAAAGAGAAAGAGAAAATCATTAAGTTGAATGAGTTGAGAGGATCTTGGGTTAGTTGGGGGAGGATGAAAACTATGATCAAAATATTTTGTATGAAAACATTTTTTCAACTAAATAAGTTTAATAATAAAAATAAGGCAAAAAAAATTTAGCGTACTAATGCTTGACCAAAAAAACCCATGAATGTCCAGAGGAGCTGGATATCTTGGGAGCTATCTTAGATTTTGCCTTCTAAAGTAAGACAACTGATAAATGTTTGAACAGTGTTTATAGACTAACTGACAGTATGTTAATTTATATTTTCTGTCTTACATATTCAAACCTTGATGATATTAGTATATTATTATTATTATTAGAAACTGAATAAATATATGGGAATGCTTTGTATTATATTTGTAATTTGTTATACATTTAAAAATTTATTTTTTATCAAAAGCATGTATGATGTTTAATTTTAATTATCCATTTAAAAGACTGGTGAAATGACTTGCCTGTTATGAGCACTGGCTACTCTTTCAAAGTACTTCCACTTGATTCCAGTCATGCACATGGTGGCTCATACACATTGTAACTCCAGTTTTAGGGGACTTGAGTAAAGTATGCATTCTTTGGTGTTTGGGTATAATATTCTATAGGTAACTACCAAGCCCATTTGATATATGATGTCACCTAATTCTAATGTTGCTCTGCTTATTTTTTATACATATGACTTATCTGTTGGAAAAAGTGGATTAAGTATTGAAATCACCTAGTATTATAGGATTGATATTAATATGTGTCTTTAAATTCAGTAGTAAATTTTGTATTAAATTGGCCACCCCAGTGTTTGGTATAGTATGCTTAGGATAGCAATGTCCTCTTGGATATTTCCTTGATCAGAATGAAGTGTAACTCTTTATCTATTCTGACTAGTTTTTTGTTTTTTGTTTTTTTTAAATGGTAAACACTGTTTACTCAAACTTGAGACTGGACATTCTTGCTGTAAGCATTGCAAGGCCCTGTCAGGATTGAAACAAGTTACAAGGTATTTTGACCAGTTTTAGATGGAAGTCTTTTTTGTCATATTTTACGATAGCAATGCCTGCTTGCTTCCTGGTCTCATTTGATTGGAGGATTTTTGTCCATTCTTTTACTCCAAGGCAGAGCCCACCTTTAATGCTATGATGTGTTTCTTGTAGAAAAGGGAAAGATAGATGAATCTTGTCTCTTGATTCATTCATTCAGCCTGTGTCTTTTGATTGGAGAATTGAGGCCATTGCTATTTAAAGTTATTACCAAAATGTGTGTGTTAATTGTGGTCATTGTGTTTTTGATTTTTGGTGTTGTTTGTTGTTGTATAGCAATTTCTTCAGTGATTGAAACAGTCCATCCTGCAGGAAAGTTCTTTAATAATACAGATGGTAAACAACTGAAGATAGCTTCAGGAAGTCCCTGAAACTTATCAGATTCAATTCAATCTCAGCATATGTAGTAAAGACTACTTAGAGTCACTCTCAGATGACCTAAACTGCAAAGAAGACTGTCAGAGGAGCAGAGCTGCAAAGAAAACTCCAAGAGCAAACCAGCTTCGTGGAAGAAGCAGAAACCAGCTCAGCTTCCTGAAAGAGGTTTAGACCAATTGAGTCATCTGGAAAGGATGCTCTGTTGAGCTGCCTACAGGTTGTGCATTGTGCTCCTGGTTTCCAGCTTTTTGAGCTATCATTCATTTAGGGGTGGGATTTGGTGATTGTAGCAGCTCTCTTTGAGTTGTTTCTGCTCCTGAAAGTAACCCCTCACTCATATTACTGTAATTAACCACAATTAAACTCATTGATTTACCAAGTTGCACTTTGGTGCAATGTGTATTTTGGTCTTTCTTGGGCTCCTTATCTGGGGTTGTCTTAGTCAGGGTTTCTATTCCTGCACAAACATCATGACCAAGAAGCAAGTTGGGGAGGAAAGGGTTTATTCATCTTACACTTTCCACATTGCTGTTGATCACCAGAGGATATCAGGACTGGAACTCAAGCAGGTCAGGAAGCAGGAGCTGATGCAGAAGCCATGGAGGAATGTTACTTACTGGCTTGCTTCCCCTGGCTTGCTAAGCATGCTCTCTTATAGAACCAAGACTACCAGGCCAGAGATGGCACCACCCACAAGGGGACCTCCCGACTTGATCACTAATTGAGAAAATGCCTTACAGCTGGATCTCGTGGAGGCATTTCCCCAACTGAAGCTCCTTTCTCTGTGATAACTCCAGCCTGTGTAAAGTTGACACAAAACTAGCCAGTACAGGGGTGAATAAATTATTTGTGTGTGTGTTTTTTGAAGGTTCCTAGTAGGCCTGAGCGTGGCAAACACAGGTCTGAGCATGGCAAACATGGCACCGGAAGGTCTTGCCCTTTCCTCTTCCCTCTCCCTTGCTAAACCACTAGATTACATGCCTACAGCTAACCACCAAGGTCTGTTTCCTTATTTGGTCACTTTATTATGCCTAACTCATTCAAAGTCTGATCATCAAGGTCCACCTTTTAACACATTAAGGTATAGCAATCAAAATTCATTTCTTGTTTTGTTTTGTTTTGTTTTGTTTTTTGAGACAGGGTTTCTCTGTATAGTCCTGGCTGTCCTGGAACTCACTTTGTAGACCAGGCTGGCCTCGAACTCAGAAATCTGCCTGCCTCTGCCTCCTGAGTGCTGGGATTAAAGGCGTGCGCCACCATGCCTGGCTTAAATCTTTTTTTTTTTTTTTTTTAAATTTTTTTTTGTTTTCAAAATTCATTTCTTGACTAACCTAATTAAAACACCCAACCAGACCTTAACATTTCATCCTAGAACATTCTAACACAGACCCCTGCCTTTTCCCTCTTAAAATTAACACACCTACAAAGCCGATTCAGATTCAGCCACCTTGTCTCCTTCTCTTGCTTAATAAAGGATCTCTTTGTGCTTGAAAGTTGGGGTTTGGGTATGGTTTGTGCCTAGTCCAGGGTCCATAGGGGAGTACCCCACAATATGTAGGTCCCTTTAGTGTCTCCCCAGGAAAAGTCTTATCATACCGCATTTGTGTCTTGGTAGTGTTTTGTATTTTAACAATTGTGTGTTTTCTGTTTCTTCCCATGGCCTCTCTGCCATGCTTGTTTCTCTCTGAGTCGTATAAGAGTGGGGAAAGTAAGTTGAGTNAGTCCAGGGTCCATAGGGGAGTACCCCACAATATGTAGGTCCCTTTAGTGTCTCCCCAGGAAAAGTCTTATCATACCGCATTTGTGTCTTGGTAGTGTTTTGTATTTTAACAATTGTGTGTTTTCTGTTTCTTCCCATGGCCTCTCTGCCATGCTTGTTTCTCTCTGAGTCGTATAAGAGTGGGGAAAGTAAGTTGAGTCGTGAGGAAGAATGCATTGATTTTCTCTCTCCTCTTGGCTGTGGTTGTGACTAGTTGCTTCTAGTTCATGCTGCCTTGATTTTCCTACAGTGATGGACTGTAACCTGAAATTGTGAGAAAGACAAACAGCCCACCCACCCAACCTCCTTCTGTCGTTTCTTGCAGTCAGGGTAGTCAGGGTCTTTTGTCCCAGCAACAAAAATGAAATAAGTATAGAAACCTGTACCAAGAGAGTGGAGTAGGATGGAAGAGTTTGGAACTTTGGCCTGCAGAAAAGCTATTGAATGCGGCAGGCAGAAGGTAACAGGCCATCCTTGTGGAAGCTTAAAAGATACAAGTGGTGAGATAAATGAACACAGGGGAGGCTTGGATCATGAGGTTTTAGAAGAGAAGAGTAGAGAACTGCCATGTGCTAGCCAAGTGATACTTTGGCCAACAATATGTCTTCTGCCTGTGCTCTGACAACCCAAGTGAAGCTGAAATGACAGATGACTAACTGGCTTGAGAGGAAATTGAAAGTCAGAGTAGTATCCAGGCTGCTGCTATAAAAGTAGTTGCAATTGATAAAGAGATCAGTACCATTGTGAAGAAGCCCCCTGCACTGCATTGGGTGATAGAAAAGTGTTTCTTTGGAATTAGTGCACAGAAGCTGATAGGATTGTGGTCCAAGGAGATCAAGCTACATTTTGAGTTGCCAAAAGTATTTGACAATATTGTGTGCATCATCTACATGGTCCTGGTATTGAAGGCATGAAACATGCAAGAAAGAGAGAGTTGTGAAAAGCAACTGAGCCTTGGGACTGAGTGGTAGCAGTCAGAGTCTTTGAGAAGAGGCCACTGAGTTACAAGTGAAGGTAGAGCCTTGGTTGCAATGGAGATTCCAGGTCACTGGATATTCCATCTACCGAGGAGAGCTGATGCCACAGGCTCTAGCCAGTCTAAGCACAGGAGAGAAGCTGTGTGTTTTGCAGGTGTTGGAACTGGATGTTTGGTGCTATCGAAGTCCTCTAGAGGCCATAGAATTACTTTATAAGGCTCAGACGCTGGGCATGAGGCTGCAGGATATAGTGGCTCCCTGGTAGCCATAGTTGTTCATTGTGATGTTCTGGAGTTTTCATGTTGGAATGACAATGTTTCTTCTGTGCTATTATATTCTGTAAATATGTAATGCATTTTGATTCTGAAAGGGCTTTAAGGCTTTAGAATTTTAGTTTTTTAAAGTTTTTAGAGTCTTCTAAAGTTGGATTGTATTTTATGATATGAAACAAAACCACAAGGCTTGGGTACAAGGACAGGAAAATTATGGTTTACAATGATGTGTTTTTGTGTCAGACTGACAAGGGGTGGATTTGTAAAGGTGAGCTTTGTTAACTGGACACAAAGTAGAGTCACCTGGGAGGAAGTCTCAGCGAGGGGTTGTCTGAGTCACATTAACCTGTAGAGATTGCCTGTGGAGCAGATTGTCTTGCTTAATTGATGTGGAAAGACCCAGCCTGGAAATGGGCAGCACCACTGCTGGGCTTGAATTCTTCAACTCCCACTGCCTTGATTTCCTCCTAATGATGGGCCCTAACCTGGAATCATGAGCTAATACAAACCCTTTGTCTCCTAGAAAAGAAATGTGCACTAAGGTAAAAGTCAATTTTACAGCTGAACTACTTTATATATCTTTGGTACCCTTCACATGTTAAAGTGCTACCCATTGTTAAGGATACCTAAATTTATGGCTTGTTTTAAGAAATTACCCTTTCCTGTGAAGAGGCTGTGGAAAATGACAGTGTTACTGGTGACTTTTTTATTAATTCTAAGAAGTTATGCTATGTTCATTTGGGGATCAGTTTTAGAATCTGAGAAACATCTAAGTGACAATTCTTTTCTCTCCCTCAGAATAAATGGATGCGAAGAGGTTTCTCTGCGAACATTAAGTATTCCACAAAGTGCTTATGGATTTTGATAATTCATTGGGTACTGGTGTTAAAAGGCCTCTGAGTAGAAATACTGCCGGTCACATATGAAATAGGATATTGTGAATCCTTCCAGCTTGTTCTTCCTTGAAGGGAATGCTAATGGATCCTAGCTCAACTGAAGCCAAGAAACTGGAGTGGACTCATAATGTTTTCCCTACTAGCTTCCAATGTGTGGAGAATGGGATGTTCAGATCACAAGAGACAATCAACTTTCAGAAAGGAAAATATTTGTATAACAACAAGGTTCTATTATATTTGCTTAAATCCAGTCTCCTGTGTTCTTCAGCTACACTCATCACCATCACTAGAGTCTTGGTATTTGCCCAAATTTCATCTCACCGTAATGGAAACAGTAGCTAAATAACCCCAGTTTCCCCATCTTCATATCAGAGAGTGAGTCTAATTCAGAGGGACCCAGTCTGAGCCGGGACCATTACCTGGGAAAGAGGGGTGCAGCTGCCAGGTCTGAGCCCAGAACAAAATCCCAGAGCTTCTGAGCTGAAAGGGTTGCCCATTTTTCCCCCATGGCAAGCTGGAGCCCTGACACTGAAGACATGTTCTTTCTTCTACTTAGAGACTTATTTGTCTCCAAGGAAAGTTAATGTTTGACACCGAGAAAAGTGCTTATTTAATTGGTCCCCTAGTAAGAGAAACAGCAGGCTTGTCACTATCACAGGAGGGAAGCTGGAATTAGAATTGGGGGACACATGCTCTCTCTAGTTAATGAACGGCAATAGGATGGGGTAGTATTAGTGGTTATTTCCTGATCTGAAGGAGAAACTGAGAATAGGGGTTTATTTTTGTTGTTGTTGTTTGTTTGTTTTTAATGAGTGAATGGAGTATGGTAAAATGGAGCAGGTAGACCTTACATAATTTAGGTGCTGGTGAGGATCTGGAAGGGGAGTTTTAGGATCACAAAAGAAATAGCTCTTTGGAAAACTTCCACACTCTCCTAGTGGCTGAACTAATGGCTTGTTTGTGAGGCCAGGTGGACCCAGTAACCGAAGTGGGCTACAGGGACAAAGCTCCTCAGAACGTCTGGCAGGCTCTAGAGTCTACGCAGTTTCTGCCTCTGGTGGGTCCGCTGCCATGTGTCTGGTCAGTAAGGCTGTCATTTGGAAAGAAGGGTTAGACAAAGAACAGAAGATAGTAATGAAAAGGAGATTGATGGTGCGGAAGTATCTGCCCGTCTCTTGTCCATCGGGAGTGAGAGTCTGGTGGTAATTAATAGCTTTACTTTTTTTTTTTCTTTATTTTTATGGGTAATTTTATTTATTTACATTTCAGATGTTATCTCCCTTCCTGGATTTCCCCTCCAGAACCCCCCTATCTCTTCCCTCCTCCCCCTGCTTCTATGAGGGTGCTCTCTCACCTGCCCATCTACTACTTCTGCCTCACTGCCCTAGCATTCCCCTATGCTAGGCATTGAGCCTTCACAGGACCAAGGGACTCTCCTCTCATCGATGTCCCACAAGACCATTCTCTGCTACATATGCAGCTGGAGCTATTGGTCACTCCATGTGTACTTTTTGGTTGGTGGTTTAGTCCCTGGTAGCTCGGGGGGGGGGGGTCTGGTTGGTTGATATCGTCGTTTTTCCTATGGGGTTGCTCCTTCAGTCCTTCCCCTAATTCCACCATTGGGGTCCCCGCCCTCAGTCTGATGGTTGGCAACAAGCATCCGCATCTGTATCGGTCAGGATCTGTCAGAGCCTCTCAAGACACAGCTATATCAGGCTTCTGTCAGCAAGCACTTGGCATCAGCAATAGTGTCTGGGTTTGGTGTCTGCAGATGGGATGGATCCCTAGGTGGGAATGACTACTTCTTTACTTCAAATTTCACATACATCTTTTATTTGACTTCTGTACCTGATTTATGTAGGGAAGGGGATCGTGTGAGCTGTGAACCCCTCGATGCCAGGACTGTGAATCTAAGGGCATTAGGTCCAATCAGAAGCAGAGGGAGCTATAGGTGATATATATATATATGGAATAGCTGTAGAAGCAAATGGGAGTGTCCTCATCATAAGGGCTAAGGACTACATTTTGAGATTCTTTGTTGAAAATGGTGTGTGGGAAAGGACAGGTTATCTAGAATAATTAACTTTGTCTATCCCATGCTGCATTTCTCTTCTGAATGTTTCCTTAGTAAATAACTTCATAATCTTATTACAGGATGGTATCTTAATTTTCTGGGGACCACAGATAAAGTGGCTGCAGTTTTAGATAGGAATTAGTTAGTTGTACAGAACCTACATTGAAGACAACTTATAAATAGGGATTTATTTTTTCATACTGTGAAAAGTCTGAATGGATTTTTTTCAAGGGCTGGAACAGAAGCTTAGCAAGACCCTGTAGGACTTCAGTTTTCTTTCTGTCTACTAGTTCCCACATGTCCAGTTTTGATGCTTGTGCTCACTGCCTTACTGTCCCCAGATGTCTGTCTCTACCTCAGGCATTGCTTCTGTTTTAAGACAGAAGAAAGAACAAAGGGCCAATTTTTTTTTTCCTCCCAAGAAAAGCAAACAAAACAAAGCAACAACAACAACAACAACAACAACAACAACAACAACAACAACAGCAGCAGCAGCAACTGCGTCATTGTCACTAAAGCCTACTCACAGACTTCCATTTCTCTCCTGTTGACCAAAATTGTGTCTGATGGCACCTTATTTTCAAACACTATTGAGATTATCTGGGGGAGTAGAAAGATATTAACCACACACTTTCAAATTGATCAAGATCAATTTCTGGGGCCGTGGAGGGAGCCCAACTTCACTATCTATCAGAACATAAGATGAATGGTCTAGTTACATGGAAGAAGGATGTGGGGGCGTGGGGGAGAGGATGCTTGCGGTCACCAAAGACCACAGGGTAGGCTTCCCTGTTTCTTATTTTCTCCTTTGTCCAGGGAGAAAAGGGGACATTCACCTTTAGAGTCGATTGTGATAGAGAGACCCTGCTAATTCTCTCCTCTCCTCTCCTCTCCTCTCCTCTNTTTCTTTCTTTCTTTCTTTCCTTCTTTCTTTCTGCTTAGAAAGTTGAAGATGTGATTTTTATTCTTTAATATTTCTTTCAGAAGCATCATTTCCTGGAAAAGCACACTAGCATTATTCTTTTTTATTAGATAATTTCTTTATTTACATTTCAAATGTTATCCTGAAAGTACCCTATACCCTCCTACTGCTCTACTCCCCTACCCACCCACTCCCACTTCTTGGCCCTGGTGTTCTCCTGTACTGGGGCATATAAAGTTTGCAAGACCAAGGGGCCTCTCTTCCCAATGATGGCCAGCCAGGCTATCTTCTGCTACACATGCAGCTAGAGACATGAGTTCTGGGGGGTACTGGTTAGTTCATATTGTTGTTCCACCTATAGGGTTGCAGACCCCTTCAGCTCCTTGGGTGCTTTCTCTAGCTTTTCCACTGGGGGTCCTGTGTTCCATCCTATAGATGACTGTGAGCATCCACTTCTGTGTTTGCCAGGCACTGGCATAGTCTCTCTCGAGATAGCCATATCAGGGTCCTTTCATCAAAATATTGCTGGCATGTGCAATAGTGTCTGGGTTTGGTGGCTGATTATGGGATGGATCCCGGGTGGGGTAATCTCTGGATGGTCCATCCTTTCGTCTTAGCTCCAAACTTTGTCTTTGTAACTCCTTCCATGGGAGTTGAGAGATGCACGGATTTTGGATATAATAACAAGTTACCAGGAGTCATTTTAATATTATGTCCATTTATCAGGATAATATTTAGTGGCTTCTCTCCTAGAGCCTATCTAGATGTACATTCTTTTTTTTTGTCTTGTTTGTTTGTTTGTTTGTTTGTTTGTTTGAGACAGGGTTTCTCTGTATAGCCCTGGCTGTCCTGGAACTCACTTTGTACACCAGACTGGCCTCGAACTCAGAAGTCCGCCTGCCTCTGCCTCCTGAGTACTGGTAGATGTACATTCTTACCACCACTTAGGCCCCAGAGTATTTTTTTTTTTAATTTTTTTATTTATTAGATCTTTTCTTCATTTACATTTCAAGTGTTATCCAGGAAGTTCCCCATACCCTCCCCCATCCCCGCCTGCTCCCCTAACCACCCCCTCCCACATAATGGCCCTGGCATTCCCCTGTACTGGGGCATATAAAGTCTGCATGACCAAGGCCCCAGAGTATTTTGAGCAACAGAAACTGAACTCCATCTGAACTTCATGGGTTTAGGGGAGAGAGGGGGGGGGCTGAGTGGGGAGGTGGGTATGCATCTGAGAGGAATTGAGGGAGAGGGGTAAATAAATTAAATACATTGTATTAAATTATCAAAGAAAATAAAAACATTGTTTAAAAATATTTATTTTGGCTCATGGTTTTCATGGTTTGTTCATGCTTGGCTTTTTCACTTTTGGGGAGGGTATTTAAATTAATCAGGACTTTCTGATTAAAACACAAATCTTTTAGTTTTTTTCTTGCTGAAGGTCTTTTTTTTTCTCTCTAAGTTTCAAGGTCTATTCTGAGCTCTAGTAACTCATTAGAATTCTCAAACAAGTCTACAATCATATTCTTTTTCTTTTCTTTTCTTTTCTTTTCTTTTCTTTTCTTTTCTTTTTTTTTTATAGAAAAAAAAGGCTGAAGGCCTGAAAGGTTAAGCAAATTACCTAAGATCTCTTAGTTCACAAAGGATAGAGTTGCCACTTAAGCCTGTGTACCCTGTATCCAGATTGTGTTACCAAACAGGAGATAACCTGTTTTGTTTTTCTTTTTTTTTTTTTTTAATTTATATTTCACATGTTATCTGCTTTCCCGATTTCCTCCCCTCCCCCCAAACTTCTATCCCTTCCCCCTTCCCCTGATTCTATGAGGGTGTTCCCCCACCTACACACCCATTCCCACCTCCCCACCCTTGCATTCCTCTACACTGGGGCATCGAGCTTTCAAGGGAGCAAGGGCCGCTCCTCCCGTTGATGCCCAACAAGTCTATCCTCTGCTACATATGCAGCTGGAGCCATGGGTCCTTCCATGTGTACTCTTTCTTTAGTGGTTTAGTCCCTAGGAGGACTGGGGGACTGGTTGGTTGATGTTGTGGTTCTTCCTATGGGGTTGCAATCCCCTTCAGCTCCTTCAGTCCTTTCTCTAACTCCTCCATTGGGGACCCCATGCTCAGTCCAATGGTTGGCTGTGAGCATCTGTCTCTGCGAAATTCTTTATTTTTATTATTTTAAGAATTTGGTGTAAAGGAACTGTTCACCTTGTGTGGGCAGGAAGAGAGAACAAGTGCCAGGACAAGGTAAGTCATTTAGGGAACATCCCCATAACCTTTATCCAGCCCCTATACCAATAATGCCATCGTATTGAGAATCCATCCAGGCATTAGTCCACTCTCTAGGTCAAACTCTTTAGGATTCATATACCTCTCCCAAACTTATTAGCTGGTAACTAAGTCCCTAGCACATGCATCTTTTGGAAGACATTTTGTTTCTAAATCATAACACTAACTTCTTGACATTTTTATTTGAAAGACCAATTCAATTACAGATTTAATGAATTCAAAATAGGACTAAGATTTCATTTCTTAAATTGTGTTCTCACCTATGTCTCTTCTTTAGAGTTTAGTGCCTTTTTAAACCTATATGTTTTATAACCCAGCAGCAACAACAAAAAGAACTCTGTCTTTCTTTAAAACTAACTTGTGTTTTAAATAGTTTTGCTGAGGTATAACACTAAGTGAAGAATTCTATTGGATGCAATTGATGATCTTGAATATTCAGGATACTATCAGAGCAATCAATGCAAAGACATATCTAACACTCTGGACAGTTTCCTTCCTTTCAAGAAATGATAAGGGCATTTAACATGTGTTCAACCCTCCATGTTCATTGAAACATTTCCTATAGTAGTGGAGATGGAAACATCCTACATAGGTTAATTAAATAAAAATTCTATATACATGCAATGAAATATTAATCTGTCTTGAAAAAGAAGGAAACACTTCAACTTCTGACAACACAGAGAATCCTTGAGGACATTATGCTAAGAGATAAGCCAATTTCAGAAGGATAAATGCTGATTCCACTTAAGTGAGCCATCCACAGTTGTGAAACTTAAATATCACAACTTATCTCATTGCTATTACCTTCTTCTGAATATGTCACTTTGTAAAAGTAGCTTTCACTTGCCTGAACAAATGTCATCTCTGAGGCTTACTGCTTTAGTCTGCCATCCCTGGCCTAGTCCTGGAAGCTTCTAGCCTCCGCACAATTATCTAGACCTAGAATGTTTTCAGCCTCTGAGACTTACTGTTGCATAAGCTCACCCTTTCTAGTTCTTCCTGAACTCTAGCTGGCTTTTTCAACTCATCTGTTCAAGCTGAAACTCCTCTCCCAGCTGACTTACTCAATTTGGCTTCTCTCTCATCCTCTGAATTGCTATGGTTGGCCTCAAACTAACTAATAATCACTTCTAAACTTTTGACTCCTTCTCATTTCCTTGCTTGTTCTGTCTTTACCTGTGTCTAGCTTGTTCTGTCTTCCATCCTTCTCTGTAAAGCTCTCCTGGTAAACCTGCCTCCTTCTCCCTTTATGTGCTGCTCCACTTTCCCTCTCAACTCTTCTGCATGGCTCTCCATATACATTACTGTATTCCTGTGCTGTAATCTCTTTCTCCTGTTCTGTCTCTATTCTACAGTAGCTTGTCTCCCTTCTCCTCTCCTGAGAGTTGGGCATATCCTCTTCTGTCAAATCTTTCTCTGATTCATCACATTTTCTGTTACTCAATTAGATATCATTTTCAAACATGGGTGCTCCCTTTTACAAACTAACTTTACCTTCATTGTTTTGAGTTAAAGATGTACACTAAGGGAGTGTCTGTATTCCAGCCAGAGGGATTAAAGATGTGTGCTAAGGGCTGAGCCACACCACAACTAGAAACAGGTTCAAATATCCCATAACACCACTTTTTTATGTCAGGCACATGACTCAGGTTCCTCATTCACCTTTCTATTTCCTTTTCCTTTCCTTTTCTTTATACTTTATCTGCATTTACTCTATGCTGAATTTATTCCCATGCCATAAGTTTTTGTTTCTTCAGTTTCTTCAGTTTTTTTTTTCTGTGCAACCTCCTCTTCTGGCTTTGGAACAATCTGTTACTTCTCAGTGATGATCATCTCAATGTATCGGGGTGAGCTCATGCATGGGTTAATCTAGCCATGAGCTCTGTAAGGTTCATCAGCGAATCTTAGGTACCTTGTTTGCCTCGATGTGTTCAATGACTAGAGAATCTATGTCAAAACCCTTAAGTTCCACATTACTCTCTGCATTTTTAAGCATGTGAAGCAAAAATTCAGCACATTTTTCTGGCCACCATCCCTGTGTCCAGCTCCACTGTTTGACCTGGGCACACCTACTGACCCCACCATTATACTGCTGGAATGGCACATACTGCTTCTTTAAAGTGGCATCCTTCTGATACTTGGTGGCTTTCTGGATATGCATACCCTTGATGGCCTGGCCAGCTTCCCAGGTGTTTGTCAAGTGAACATAAATGCTTGAATCTCTTGATTTGCATGATTTTGTGGAGTTTTCTGTGTCAAGGGAGTAGACAACCATCTTCTCAGGTAACCTCTGGCTGCTTATAGGAAGAGCAGCCTTTCTATTTCTTTTCTTGTCATCTTCAATGTATTTTTGCAACTTCAGTTAGAATGATATGGAAACTGAATCATAAAATTCTGTTTTCACCAATGAATTTATGAAATTCTTGAGTAAATGGATGTATCTAGAGGATATCATCCTGAGTGAGGTAACCCAATCACAAAAGAAGTCACTTAATATGCACTCACTGATAAGTGGATATTAGCCCAGAAATCTAGAATACCCAAGATACAAGTTCCAAAACATAAGAAAATCAAGAAAGACCAATGCGTGGATACTTCACTCCTCCCTAGAATAGGGATTAAAATATACATGGAAGGATGTGCACAGACAAAGCTTGATGAAAGCTAAAATGAAAGGATGGGCCATCCAGAGAGTGCCCCACCCAGGTGGTCCATCTCATAATCAGCCACCAAACGCAGACACTACTGCATACACCAGCAGGACATTGCTGAAAGGACCCTGATATAGCTGTCTCCTGGGAAGCTTTGACAGTTCCTCTGTTTGCGTCTTCACCTACGAGTGTTAGTAGATATCCCGTCATGTGTCCCAAGGGTTACATCCTCGATCTCTCTCATGGGTTCTCAACATCCCCAGACGTTGGGATATCTACCTTGTACAATATGAACTAATCAGAACCCCCAGAGCTCATGTCTCTAGCTGTATATGTATTAGAAGATGGCCTAGTTGGCCATTATTCGGGAAGAATGGCCCTTGGTCTAGCAATGTCTATAGGCCCCAGTACAGGGGAATTCCAGGGCCAAGTAGCGGGAGAGGGAGGGTAGGGGAGCAGGGTGGGGGGAGGATATAGGGGACTTTTGGATAACACTTGAAATGTAAATGAAGAAACTAATAATAAATAAATAAATAAGTGGAAAAAATTCTGTTTTCACTTCCTAGAAATTTTTGTAATTTAAAAAAAGTCAATGTACAAACCAATAGGTTTCATTATGGCATTTGCATTCACATTATTCAGTATACTTTATTCTAATTAATTCCCTTCCTCCCTTTGGTTGGCTCTCTCTTCCCTGCAAATAGTGACTCCATTTGTTTTTGCATAACACATATTCCATTTCCTTCTCTTCCCTTCTTTAAGATTTGTACCCTGTCTTTTATAATCTCTTTGCTACCTGTGTGATCTACACATACATTATACACATATAATTTAAAATGTGGAAGAGCATGTGTGACATTCGTCTGAGTCTGGCCTATTTCACTTTCCAATTCCATCCATTTTCTTACAAATGCCATTTTATTTTTTCTTTATGGCTAAATAAAATTTCATTACATATGTTTTCACATTTTATTTATCTATTCATCTATTTATGGATATCCAGTCTGGATCTATCTCCTGGCTATTATGAACAGTGCAACAATAAACACTGATGTGTGTGTGTATATATATATATATATATAAAATATATATATATATATATATATATAAAAATTATTTGATACACGGTCTTTCTACATAGCACTGACTGTTCTGGAACCCTTCTTGTATACCAGGTTGGCCTCAGACTCATGTAGATCTGCCTCCTGAGTGCTGGGACTAAAGGCATGGACCACCACCACCTCATCTTTTAAATCTTGACCTGCAAATACATCATGTGGTGCCATCTTCCTCCACTAGTTTACTTTCATTCCATGCTCTCACTTGCATGTGGTTTCAACCACATGACCCTTCCCTAGTTCTGGAACATATGCCCTACTTTCCAAAAGGACCCCTTCAACCTTTCTCTTTGGCATAAGCCTCAATGTTTCTCATCTTCTGTCTTGTAAACCTGTTCTCAGTCATCGCAGTCCATTCTTCTTTGAAACTTGCTTTAGAGCTGGTGTGCTAAAACTTGTGCTCCCAGTCTTGTAACCCTCCCCTAAATAGAATTCTATCACAGTTTATTAGTATGCTGTGACTCTTGTAAGAAATCATGACAGACTGGTCGCTTAGCAACAGGCATTTATATCTCAGAATTTTTAGCTAAAAGTCCAAGATCAAGGAATTAACTGGTTTGATTTTCCCAAGGCCCCTCCTTCGCTTCTCCCTCCCTCCCTGTAAGGGCCACTCTTAAGGTCTGAAGGCAGCATTTTTCTTTACTAAGGTTCCTTTTTGTGCTCAAATTTCTTTTTCAGATTAGATGCCCATCCGAAGGGTCTTACTTCACTTCTGTCAAGTACAACTGCATTCTGTAGTATTCAGGGTAGAGCTTCACCATATGTATTGGGGCAGTGAGCAACATTCAGCCTTTAAAGAACAGTTTGAAGCTTTGTAATTATCACAGTCTAGGAATCTGTAATTTCAGTGAACACAAGGGTAAGTCTGTGCAATCCGTCATGGTCATTACCCAATCTGGCAGCACCGTAGACAGACCACTTGTTGAATAAATGCACACTTAGTGGAAGAGCCTGGCAGAGTGGGTTACATCGTAATGCACTGCAAGTGGCAAGTGTGACTAATGGTGGGGATGATAACCAGATGGCTCTGCTGACTCAGGATCCTGCTTGAGTTTGTCCTGGGGTTCTTGTTACCTTCAAAAGCATTGACTCCTGAGCTCCCGTTACTGATTTATATACTTGATCTTCCATACAAGTTACTTTAACCAAGTAACTACAATACCAGGGCAAAATAGCAGTAGTACAGCTTCAGTAATTAGTAATAACTGATTTAATTTAAACGGGTGTATTTGTGGCAAGGAAATTCATCTAAATAAAATTACTTAAAGTTTCTTTAAATGGCAGTCTTTACTCATCTATTACTTCAGGGAAAATGGGTTCAATTCTTGTCGGGGTTTGCATGTGCCATTTACATCAGCCACATCTCATTGTTTTGCTACTTGACTACTTGAAATCATCATCCCCAATCACATTAACCCTCATTCTTTTTTAATTGATTTGTTTACTTTAAAATAGGCAAAAGTAATATGTTTACTTTTAATACAATATATGTGTTTGTACAGGTATGTACAAACACCCACAGAGGCCAGAGGAGGGTGTTGGGTCCCCTAGAACTAGAGTGTCACACGGTTGTGGCCAGCCCAATGAAGGGAACTGAGCTAGAATCTTCTGCAAGAGCAGTACCTTTTCTTCACCACTGACTCATCTTTCCCCAAAAATGTATTTTTTTTGTTTTGTTTTGTTTTTGTTTTTGTTTTTTAAGACAGGGTTTCTCTGTATAGTCCTAGCTGTCCTGGAACTCACTTTGTAGACCAGGCTGGCCTCGAACTCAGAAATCCACCTGCCTCTCAAAAAATGTATTTAAAAGAAATATTAATGCTCAGTTTGCTTTCTAGGCAAACATAAAAAAGTCTAGAAAAGGAAGGCTGATGAATACAACATAATGGGGACAAACTAATCGGCCTTAAATATGACATTTTATTTCTTGAACTCCGTTGTACACAGTTTAATAATAAATATTAGAGAATTTCAACTATTATGTTAAAGAAAATATGATGGACTTTTGTATTTCCTGTTTATTTTTCAATAACAAAGGGCTGGGAAAATTACTAATGAAAGCACGAATTGATACATTCAATAAAAAAACAAAAATGACAGGAATTTCTTACATGAGCAGCAGGTGATACAGCTCAGTCGTAAAGAGTAAAAAGTACGTGCTGCTCTAGCAGGGAACCTGCATTCAGGTCTCTGCATAT
>LR749726.1:1324335-1476493 GCA_902729485.2 Mus minutoides
CCTGGGCTCGTGTCTCTAGCTGCATATATAGAAGATGATGGCCTAGTTGGCCATCAGTGGGAAGAGAGGCCCCTTGGTTATGCAGACTTTATATGCCCCAATACAGGGGAACGCCGGGGCCAAGGGGTGGGAGCGGGTGGGGAGGGGAGCAGGGCCGGGAGGGGGGAGGATATAGGGAACTTTCTGGATAACACTTGAAATGTAAATGAAGAAAATATCTAATAAAAGTTGAAAAAAAAATTAGGGGTTTAACATGAACATGATAGTGATGCCAATCTAACCTCATCACCTACACAATAATACATGTCACACTTGGCAAGTGGTATAGTTTCTGCAGAAGATTTTAAAGGAGAGAATTTTTTAAAATTATTTTTTCTTTATTAGATATTTTCTTCATTTACATTTCAAGTGTTATCCAGAAAGTTCCCCATACCCTCCCCCATCCCCGCCCTGTTCCCCTACCCACCCCCTCCCACATAATGGCCCTGGCGTTCCCCTGTACTGGGGCATATAAAGTCTGCATGACCAAGGGGCCTCTCTTCCCAATGATGGCCAACTAGGCCATCTTCTTCCATATATGCAGCTAGAGACATGAGGTCAGGGGGAACTAGTTAGTTCATGTTATTCTTCCACCTATAGGGTTGAAGACCCCTTCAGCTCCTTGGGTACTTTCTCTAGCTCCTTCCTTGGGAGTCCTGTGTTCCAACTAATAGCTGACTGTGAGCATCCACTTCTGTGTTTGCCAGGCACTGGTATAGCCTCCCATGAGACAGCTATATCAGGGCCTAAAGGAGAGAATTTTACACCTTAGGAGATGAGAATTTAATTTCAGAAATCTTGCCAGGTATAACCCATAACTGCGCTTTTCTCTTTTTGGCCTTCAGGATGTCTGCTTCCATGTGTTACCATTTTCAAGCTTTACCTTTTCCCACTCTTTTCTTTATGGCTTTAAACACCCCATGGTATTTAGGTTATCATCTTAATTACCTTTAAGCATACAGATTGGCAGTATTAAGTATGTCCATATCTCCATATGACAGATATATGGGGCATTTTTATCTTGCCCACTGTAATTACATGTCCAATAGGACAGTAATTCTGCCTCTCTTTTGCATCTAGCACTTGGTAACCACTGTGGTTAAGACATGGAGTATCTCCCCAAGAAGCTGGTGTTTTCAAGGCTTGGTCTGTAGCTGGTATCACTGAGAAGTACTGGATCACCAGTCACTAACTAATCAGTACATTGACAAGTGCAGTGGTCAGTTAGCTGACTGGAATGTTAGGAGGTGGAAACAGGCTGGAGAAACGACATCACTGAGGGCATGTCTCTGAGGAGACACTACCCAGCACCTTCCCATCTCTTTACTTTCTGTGGACTCTGGGGTGAGCAGTAGTACTCTACCAGGCCTTTCAGATACAATGTATTCCTTTAACATGGTCCTACACAGAGCTAAAACATGGCTGGAAACTCTGAAGCTGGGAACCAGAACTCCACTCCAGGTGTGTGACTTGGAAGTGTTTTGTGGGCTGTGTTTTCCCTCTCTTGAGTGGCTTTTCTTTTTGCTTGTGTTGTTTTTGCCAACTAGTTTATCTTTTGATGTTGTATCATTTGGCTACTTTTGCTGTCGTTGCCTGTGTTTCTGTTGTCACGTGCAAGGAACAGTCACCAAATCTACTGCTAAACTTTTTCACCCACCATGCTTCCCTCTAGTTTCACAGTTTTGTGTATAATGCTTAGGTATTTAGTCTATTTTACATGTAAGATACAGGAAGAGTCCAGTTTTGTTTTGTCTTTTTTTTTTCTCCTTCCGGTGTTTGCTTGTAATTACCCAGCTTTCCTAAGACTTTCATTTGTTAAAGAGATTGTGCCTTAGGTGCAAGTATTCAAGGGCTTAGTTTTAGACTCTTCTTTTCTGTTGATTGGTTTGCAGTAATATAGTCTTAATTATTCTACTTTGCAGAAGGTTTTGAAGTCAAGAAGTAACTTTGCTGGTTCCCCTGAGCTTCCATTTTAACGTTAGGACAACCCTTTCCATTTCTCAAGTAGGGTCACTGGGGTTTTCAGAGAGAATCCATTTTGTCTACTCATTACTTTGGGTAGTATGGGTATTTCAACAATGTTCTTTCCAGTCCACAAACACAGAAAGTCTTAAACACTTCTTTTTAAACTCTTCATGTCAATATTTCATAGATTCCAGTGAACAGGAATCTATTTTCTGGTTATCTCTAAGTTTATCCCTAATTTTTTTTTCCCTTTTTGAGTAGATGAAATTGTCTACTAAATTTCTTTTTCATAGGAGTTATTCCAAGGGTGTAGAAATGCAACTGATGTAAAACATGTTGCTGCCTCTTCCACATTTTTTTGTCTAGTTGCTCTAGCGAGGAGCTTGAGACTATGCTGCATAGTATTGATAATTGCTGTTTGACCTTGACTTAGTTGCCCAATGTTACTACATTTCAGTTTCCTTTTCTTTGAAATGGAGATGATGTTGGAGGTTTCCTTTTTAAGGGCTATGGAGGTTAAAGGTATGATTTCACTTACTACCACAAGGTCATTGACATACACACACATTACCTTTTCGCTGTGAAAAAATCTCTTAAAAGACTGTGTGAAAAGAGATGAATTCCCACCATCCCTAGCACAGCCATCCTGAGTTACTGAAGAACTGTATGTGTGTGCTCAAGAAATGCTGGCTTCTTTTATAATTATTACTACTTGCTGTGAGTATATTAGTACTTATGATACTGCTGGCTCATCTTTCCTAGCTGTGCTTCACAAGGATTCCATAGAGGATCTGTTGCACAATCATCTTACATCTGAGATGCTTTCTAATGGCATGTGTTTATTAAAGCACATTTAACATATTACAACTTCATAAAGCACCCTGGCTAGAGAGTTTGCCTTATTACATGCCATAGATATTTACAGTGCAGCTTTTAACAATGCATTGTCCTCTGTGCAAAGGCTGAGAACTTTTTGCTGCATGATTAGCAGAATATAGACAGTGCCTGCCCTCTGGGAATCTGTGGGTCAGTTCAGACATTCTGAATCTTGTTTAGATTGCATAAGCGTGCACTGTATTTGCTTTCTGTTCAGTGTAGTGCAGATTTTGTAGAAAGATGGAATATAGTTTTAGGAATTAATTTCAAGGATTAGAAATACAGCCAAAGTGGCTTGAGTGTAGACACATTTTTCTTCAGTATTCAGTGAGATCTCACAGACTTATTATGCAGAACTGGAAATAGTCAGGTTCCATGGGACTAGAACTTTAACATGATCTATCTCTCTCATCTTGGGACAAGGGTGGCAGGCAGCTCCTAAGATGTTTGAGGTGACTACTGCTCCTGATATTTGTACCTTATACAGTCACTTCCCCTTGAGTTTGGGCTGAATGTATTGATCTGTTTCTACAGTTGGAGGTAATTGTGTACCACTTTCAAGTTATGTTCAAAAAGAATGACTTCAATCTTCTGTGTGTGCATTTTCTCTTTTTTGGAAGACATTTGATTGGAGAACAAAGCAACATTTTTGTTCCCACAAGTATGGAGCTTCCAGTGGGTTTAGTATAGTACATAGTGTGGGGAGGGAATGAGCCGTCCAAGTCTCCGAATTCTTCCATATAAAACCCCACCAGTAGCAAAAATTCTGATAATGATTTGAGCTTATAAGTGGGTGCCCTATCTATAGTTAAGTTGCTACATCTTGAAATGGTTAAATTCCCAGCTTGTAGCCTGATCAAAGTCTGAGATACTCTGAGCCAACATTTCCTAGCTAAAGCTCTTGAGACTCCTGAACTACATACAGAAACCAGGATAGTATGCATGTGATGTTTGAGTTGCTGAGTTTTGTAATTTGTCTTTCAGCAATAGGTAGTAGTACCTTTATGGTGCCAGGAAGTTACATGCTGCTACAATGAAAATCCAAATGATGGGTCTGACTTTGAAAACAGACACTGTTTTGTGTAATGTGTTAGTGAAAGCCAGAGAAGTTTTAAGAAAACTGCCAATAGAGGCTTCCTGGTCATGTATAAGAGCCAGTTCTGGCAATTAACGGAAGGGTGAAGAAGGCCTTTTTGTGTTGGGGGAATGACAGCCACAGTATTGCTGCAGTGCCGAGGAAAGAAGAAAACGTGCTTCATGAAGTGGCTGATGTAGTGTGAACAGACGTGAATGGGTCAGGAGGAATGAAATATGCGTAAAGATCGTAGAACACAAAGGAACCAAAATTTATTGTAAAAAAAAATCTTTCTAGGTGGAAAATGTGCCCAATTTTAAAGAATGCTTTTGTTTAATGATAAAACCCAAAGCACTATCAACTATCAGGACAATAGCTATCTAAAGATGATGTGCAGAGAACCACTATCAAAACTTCTAATAATATTTCAGAAATATCACAGGTTATGCCCAGTATACTATTTAATTACACAAAAGGTATTTAAAAGAGATTGATGGTGTGCCTTGTAGATTCTCTGAATGAGCTAACAATGCCTCCAGAAAGCTAAAGGGCATTGTCCCTCAGCTGACTCACTCAGCCTAAGTTCACAGGAGAGATGAATTCATGTCCAGATTAATCTTTCTTTTGTTAAATGGGGTGAACTCAAGCATGTTATATAGCAAGTCCACAAGGTTCTTTAAAGAGTCATATATTCAGAAATACCAGCAGCTTAGACTCTGGCTACAGGTAATGTGGAAGGAGGATGGTTTGGGTCCTGGCAGGAGTGAGATTATGATAACTCCTTGGCTTCAGCCATAAGCTCCTTTTCATAGAAAGGAAGGAATATTCAGGTTCAGAGATGACAACAATTGCCACGGACATCCCAGTGCAGAGCTTGGCAGGCCTAAAAACCTACAAGCACTCATGAGACACATGGGTTTCAAAAGAAACTCATTCTCCTGGGTAGACATTCTCACAACCAGATTTATCCCTGCACAGTCTGGCATATGGATCTAGTGTTTATTTAGTAGGAACTTTTATATTAAGCATAGAATGAATCCTGACATAAGCTAAGACTTCCAGCGTTCCAATGGTCCTAGAGAATTCATGATTTTCAGAGGGAATTCAGATAACTCTCTAGGGACAGGGAGACTAATTAGCATTACATATGAAGAAGCCAAAGCAGCTCAGAGCTGGCCTACAGAATGTTTGATAAGGGCAATCACTTCAAGGAATAGATAGAGTTCCCACTGAGAAAGGTATCTTAATTACAGCCAGGTAGAGACAGACTACTTTGCAGACTAAAAGCAAGTTGGTAAACTCCTCTTCCTTTAGAATCTACCTGGGCCTAGGAGAGTCCCACTGGTGTGGAACCCCCTACTGCTAGTTCTCACAAGGCTCAGAGAAAAAGAACAGATTGTAACTAAGGTGTGAAATCCTTTGTCAGTGGCTAATCCTAAACAGAGCTGCCTTACTATTTACTGTAAACATACCTGGTTCCTGTAAGTCCTTTTGATGTATTCATTCCTTTGTATTGTGTCATTGTAACTTGATGGATGTACCTGGCCTGGTTTCTTCCCCACTGTATAAAAGTTTGGTGCTCAATCTCACAATTACACTTAGATTCATATTCCCTTGTGTGGTCTGTTTGTCATTCGCCGAATCTTTGCCCACTTGTTCAAGAGAACTCGACCCACGCAGACAAGGGACTTGAGAGGGTCTGCGGCAAACAATTTATGTGGAGTTGAGCTAGGGAAATTTATTCTAAGGCCTTGAAGTCTCTTCAACAATATTCCAATGTTTGCCAGCTGGGGTATGTGGGTCTACCTCTTGCCCATGTCCCATTTCCTCCAAAAGGTTAATGTGCTTTTTTGACAAAACTTTCCCCGGGGAGATGCAGCACACATGGCTACTCCTCCACTCACCTGATAGGGATCTCATGACAGACCAGAGTAACTGATACCAACAAAGTCCAGGTTGGTGAACCAATGAGTTTTATTGGGGTTACTTACAGAAATATGGATGAGGGGATATTTGCAGGAACAGAAATGACTCAGAGACAGCTGTGTCACTAAAGCTCACCCTATCGTGGGTCACAGATCATAAAAGCTGTGAGACTGACTCACATTAAAGAACCCTGCAGGCAGCTCAAGAGATTGGCAAGGATCCTTTCCAGGTCTAAACCACTGTCAGGCAGCTGGAGCTGGTTTCTGTTTCTTCCAGGCAGCTGATCTGGTCTCAAGAATCTTTGCAGGATGGTTTATCTGAATCTTCTTTGTAGCCCAGCTTTCTTCATTCTGAGGGAGAGTCTCTGCTTTTGTTGTTTACTCTGGGAGGGAGGGACTTAATGATTCTGTTCAGTTTCGTGGGCTTCCTGAAGCAAATTAAGGAGCTTCTTGTAGGACAGAATGTGTCAATTTCAGAGGAAGCTTTTACACAGTAGGTTTTGTTGTTTTAAAAATACTTATTTTATGGTACATGTGTATATAAGGAGTGGGGCAGATAATTTTTCTCATTAATATAGGCACTTCATGCCTATAGATCAAGAGAAATTACATTTCAAGAGCTAGACTGAATGAACTTCTTTGGTAAAGCCTCATCGATTACTTGGACCTCATTTACATACCAGGCTTTGAATGAGTTGAGGGAATATTTCCTGTGAATGATAATGTGAGCTCCTGGGGATTATGATGCAGACTATGTAGGCAACCTATGAGATGGCTCTCACTGACCTCTTCAGGTTGTCATGGGAGCTCATCTTACTTCGGGTGATCATCTTATGAGCATGGGTTGTACCTAGTGCCTCAGAAAAAGGCTAGGCTGTTACTTCTGATGTTAGATTCAGGAATACTCAGCCTTCCCTCTGAGTGTTGCTCTCTCTCTCTCCCTCATAGTTCTGATTCTAAGTGAAGCAGACTGGTCTCCATGAGCAGATCTAAGTAGAGGTGCAAATAGCTTAGCAGGGAATCAAGCCTCTTGTGGAGTTCAGTCTGTGAAGAGCTCATCTGGACATCACATTAGTGAGCTTGAAACTGTTTCTTTAACTCAAAGCTCAGCTTGGGCTCTGAAATCCCACCCAACAATTTGACTACAATCTTTTGAAATATCTGGAACCATAATCAGCTAGTGTGGTATGTGTGTTGGGGACCAGTTGTAGTTCTGTGACCTCTCTTTCCTCCCTCAGGGTGTCCAGACATCATTGTACACCCAGCTGGAAGGGCGAAGCCGAGTCCTAAATGAATGGGGTCTGCAGGATTCCAGTCCCACTGGGAGTGGGTGCCTGGTGGTGGTGGTGGTGGTGGTTCTCCAAGAAAGGCCTTCTCCAAGGATTTTAGTGTTATAGTTCTTTTAGATGATACAATGAAATAGCTGGTGTGCACACTCTTTACTCAGGTTGGACCTAGGCTATACATGAATCTTGGAGAGTGAGAAAGAGTTTTCAGGGTAAATGAAATCATTGGCTGAAGTTTAGAGTACTGGGAACACCCCATTTGTATAGAGAGGCATGCTAGGAATCCCAGGGACTTGCTGAATGGGTTTTTTATCAGGGTTGAGGGAGGGAAAGGACTATGTGACATTCTCAGGTAGAAGATTGAGGGTTGGGCTCACGAGATCATTCAGAGGAAGTCCCTCTAAGAAAAGGGAGTCCTTTATTTTGCATTGAACTCAGGAGCTATCTGAACATAGTAGACTACAACCTTAGTAGTGAGCTGCAACAAGCTAGCTTAACTCCTGGCTCTCCCAAGCTTAGAGATGACAAATATTTTAAGCTGTTAGGTTTTGGAGTTATTTCTTATACGGCAACAGGTGGCTATGACACTTTCTCGGATGACTCATCTGCATTGGCATGACTGCTTTACTGGCTCACTATAGGAGCCAAGTTGCTTTCTGGGCCTAATCTCAAATTGTCAAGATAAAAATCCTATTGTCAGATTTTGGGTAAGATGTCCCATCTTGGCTCCTTGGCGTGCACCTAAAAATTATAGGACGTGAGGTATGCAAAATTGTATCTCTTAGGCTCAAAATTATTAAGTTCTTATAATAATAAGAGGGAATGCAGGGCCACCACAGAAGTGCTGAAAAGAAGCCCCACAATGGTTTTACATGTATGTGGTAACTGCAAATCTAGGGGTTTCAGTGCATTTGTTAGATTCGATACAAGCATTATAAGAGGCCACAGTGTTAATACTTTTAATTTTATATTTTATTTATATTATTTTTGTATATTATAATTTTTATATAAACATGTTTATATATATTATGTTAATATATACTATAAATATTATTTTAATATTTATGTTTTATTATATATTATAATTATAAATAGAAAATAATATATGACAGAAATTAACTCTGGCTACAAAAGAACATTGCTTCATAAAGTTATTTCCACTGCGTTTTCACAGGAGTACAGTTGACCATATTATTTTTCCAGGTATAACAAAACATAAGATAGATAACTGGTATTGTCTGGTGAATCATTGGGCAGTCCCCCAGGGAAATGTTCTCCTTTATCACGAGTGATTCTGAAGTCTGTTAGGCAGAAATGGTCTCACACCAATGTTGCAGAGAAGGACGGTTATGTATGCCTAGGGGCACCGAGTGGCTTAACATTTTCTCTTTCAGAGGTGCTTTCTAGTGGCAAACTACAGTGATTTTTTTTTTCCCTGAAAGAGTGTGTTGAGTTTAGAATTGTATTGTGGTAATAAAGGATTGCCCTGTTGAAGGTCTTTCTTCTTCTGTTTTATTAGGACTGTAGCACAAAGCACAGTGACATAAATTGTTGAGAAATTGTAGCTTCTATCTTTAAGTGGGAAAAAATTCCCAAACACATCCATGCATGCTTGTCAGCTTTAGAAAAGTTAAGAGTGTGAGACAAATTGAGCAAAATAGTACTTTTAGCAAACTTTTTTGGTTCTGTAGCCCATGTTTAAGTGTAAATCAGATAAGCATTCAAAATAAGTAAAGTAAATTTTATATTTTATAGCAAATTATAATTTAGTAGCTTTTGCCTAAGAATTTGAGCACCATCCTTCTGAAAAGAAAATAAATTGAACATATTTGCTTTTAAACTCTTTTAATGCTAATTACTATATTATGTTAATTATGGAATAGACTGTTGTATAACATGCTACTTAAGACAAGAGAAAAAATTGCATTATGTGAAAGATAAATCCTTAACTGAAATCTGTTTAAATGTAAAAATCTATCTTGGGAAAGCTGAAACATATTTATGAGATAATATCCTATATTATAGAGGCCTGGTGGTGACAGCAAGAAATTCCTCTTTTCTTCTGACACTTATATTCTAACATCCGAGGGCACATGATATACCAGGCTGTCATCCATCAATACTCCAAGGGAGAATAAGAAGAAAAGGTGGACAAGGGAAACAAGATTGACAAGATGAAAGAAGAATCTTCTTCTAATACAAAGCAGCCAAGGGATCAGGAAAAGGCATCTGTGATGAGGGGGTAACTGGGCAAAGAGCAAAGGGAAGAGGAGGAAAGAGATGCAGGAATGGGAGAAGAAATCTCCAGAGCTCCAGGAAGTGGGCCAGTGAGTGCAGAGATTCTGAAATGGGGTATTTGATGTGTCAGAGGTACATCACAGTAGCTAGCTTGGCTGTACTGGAAGAGATGAGGGAATGTGTAGCAGGGTGACATCAGAGATAGTGAGCCCCAAACTGTTTACCTAGTAAGATTGCACTCTGTGCAGAGAAGTGACAGGCTGTGGCTGTGCTTGAACAGAAACCCAGTGACTGCTGCATGGTAAAGACTATGAAAACCAAGGGGTAGAAACAGATGTTAGTTAGGAGACTGACAATCATCCAGAACAGAATGGATAGGTGCTCAGACTAGAGTAGCACAGACCAAGTTGGAGAGAAATAGATTTAGTAAATCTTTGAAGGTCGATTTCACAGTATTTATTAATGGAATTCATAATGGAGTGTGACAGAAGGAAGAGACCCACAGCTGTTTGTTCCACAAAAAAGGAAATGGACATTATTGAGATGAGAAAAAACTATATACAGAAGAAGAGGTTAAGTGGAGAGGAAATACTTTATTTAGCATAAAATTTCATTTACTTATTTTTAAAAGTTTATTTGAGTTACAGTGAGACAGGGGTTACAGAATCAAAAGAGGGGGTTAGAAGAATCATATCATTTTGTACATGTAGAATTTAGAATACATTCCATTTTAATTTGCAAAGTAACATGGGCAGTTGAGTACACAAATGTGTTCAGGAGAGAGGTGCAGACTACAGATCAGAGAAGCAGGTCTTGGAGTGAAGACGAATGGAAACAGTGGTAACTGTTGTTCATAAAGTGAGCAAAGTAAGGACCCAGACCTGACTACTGTTAAAATCTAGGAATGGCTGCTGGGTGTGGTGGCACTTACTTTTAATCCCAGCATTCGGGAGGCAGAAGCAGGTGGATNTCCCTACCCACCCCCTCCCACATAATGGCCCTGGCGTTCCCCTGTACTGGGGCATATAAAGTCTGCATGACCAAGGGGCCTCTCTTCCCAATGATGGCCAACTAGGCCATCCTCTTCTATATATGCAGCTAGAGACATGAGCTCAGGGGGTACTAGTTAGATCATGTTATTCTTCCACCTATGGGGTTGAAGCCCCCTTCAGCTCCTTGGGTACTTTCTCTAGCTCCTTCCTTGGGAACCCTGTGTTCCACCTAATAGCTGACTGTGAGCTTCCACCTCCATATTTGCCAGGCATTGGTATAGTCTCCCACTAGACAGCTATATCCGGGCCCTTTCAGCACTATCTTGCTGGCATATGATATAGTGTCTATGTTTGGTGGCTGACTGTGGGATGGATCCCTGGCAGCCACAGTCATTGGGGAGGGAGAGGGTATAGGGAACTTTCTGGATAACACTTGAAATGTAAATGAAGAAAATATCTAATAAAAGTTGGAAAAAAAATAATCCTCGTGACCATTTTGCTCTCAGAGCTTCAGAAGTCTAAGTGAGAGGCAGATGTTATGGACTTTTTTATAGAACAGCTATTAAAGAGCCTTTGTGTATGGATGGTAATGTTACTGACAGGTCTTGCTGGCAAACTGTTTAGAGGCTGCTTTTATTCTTTCTGGCAGCAGGGGTGAGTTCCCAGCTGAGATGTCCCTGCTCCTTTCTAGGTCCCTATTTGTGACCGGAACCAGTTGCCTGTTTCTGGTGAGGAAGTGGATGGCCAAGAAGCATTTTCTCTGTGCCCTGTTAAGTGCTCCTTGTGGACAGGACTGCCAGAGGGAGATGGGAACCTGGTAAATTATCTGTCTTCCCAAGCATCTCCTACTGTGCGTTACTATTGAGGGAAAGTCTAGAAAGAAAAGGAGGCTGCAACAGACAGGTGCCTGCACCATCCTCTCATTGCTGTGTGGCCAGCTGCTGGGGCTTGCTTTTGTGAATACAGTGTCCTAGTGGGCAGAGGATCCAAGGTTGTCTGACAGCTGCTCACTCACCAGCAGAGGTGACAAGCCAGTGAAACAGTGAAACGCTGGAGTGCTACGCTATAAAATATTTAGAGAAAGCTGTGTATCTAGTTTCCTTTTCATTAGTTCTCCAGATCTATAACCCTAGTAGCTTTGCCGAAAGGCCAGAATCAAACCAGAGACGTCCCCAGAGCCCAGTTAAGTACTTTGCACTGTTTACTTAATATTTTTAAAGATAAGGAAAACCACTTTGGAACATCGAACAGAGCAATACCCTTATGGACCCTGAGGGCATTTCACCTTTAAGACATCAAAGCCGCCAGGAAAACAAAGCTTTCACTTTTATTGCACTAGATGAAGGATGGCCTAGGGTAGCTCCAGTCTGTGACTCTCTGTTCTGCCTTCCCGCTGGGCTGGTGAAGCTTGACTGCCTCAGAAAATGCACCCTCCCACCCCACTTCACCATCATGCTTCACAACACTTTTTATTTCAAAGGTCTGAACAAAGGACCACAATGAAGTGTGCTTTGCCAGGATGCAGGGCTTGAAGTGGGAACAGCAGATTTGCCCATAGTTTACAACAGATTTTCCAGTTCTGGTCTGGGGTTTGGTGTTATGTGACCTCTGTTCCAGAAATAAGTAGTGATGGTTATATTGATGTGATTTTCCTTGTTCAGAAGTAGAAACTCAGGCTTTGGGAAACTCACAAGCTCTTGTGATTCTAGTTCCTAGGTATCTCATGCCTTGCTTGTGTCTCTGGACAATGGTACACATGTATGTACACACACACACACACACACACACACACATGCACATACACATGTGTATACACACATGTATTCACACATGTACATACATATGCTAACATAGATTGACATACATGTGTACAGAGAAGTAAATACAGTCAATTTTTTAAAGCATCTCTAGTTTTGGTTGTGAGCCTAGCCTTTAATGGCTGAGAACACCAATATCAACCAACCAGACCACCCCAAAGCTCCCTGGGACTAAACCACCAGTCAAAGAGTACACATGGAGAGACCCATGGCTCCAGCTGCATATGTAGCAGAGGATGGCCTTATTGGGCATCAATGGGAGGAGAGTCCCTTGTTCTTGTGAAGGCTTGATACCCCAGTGAAGGGGAATGCCAAGTTGGGGATGCAGAAGTGGATGGATGGGTGGGGTGGTACCCTCATAGAAGCAGGGGGAGGGGATAGGATAGGGGATTCCCAGGGGAAAACCAGAAAAGAGGATAACATTTGAAATGTAAATAAAGAAAATATCGAATTTTAAAAAAATAGAAAAGCATCTCTGGGGCTTGGGGAAATAGCTCAGCAGCTAATAGCTCTTGCTGATCTTCTAGAGGACTATATAGATCAGTTGCCAGTACCTATGCTTCATAGCTCATACTTTAACTATACTTTCAGGGTATCTGAATCGCTCTTCTGGCTACCACAGTTACCTACACACAGGTGGTGTACACACACTCATACACACACACATAGAGACATATACACAGAGACACACACATTTGCACAAAATAAAAATAAATATTGCCGGGCGTGGTGGCGCACGCCTTTAATCCCAGCACTCGGGAGGCAGAGGCAGGCGAATTTCTGAGTTCGAGGCCAGCCTGGTCTACAAAGTGAGTTCCAGGACAGCCAGGGCTATACAGAGAAACCCTGTCTCGAAAAACCAATAAACAAACAAACAAACAAACAAACAAATATTAAAAGCAAACAAGTAGAGAACAGAAAAGTTGTGAGCATATTTGCAGTGTGGTTGGTACATGATTAGATGTGAAAGAAAAGAATTAAAGCTCTCGACAAAATGCTAGGCGAAACAAAATCCATTGTCAAAACCAAAGGAAATACAACACCTCGTCCAGTCAAGGTGGCTCCAGTTCGTCTTAAGAACAGGCTAAGTATACCTTTCGGCTCAGGCAAATGTTCTGACCTTTCTGCTGGACGTTATTGTTCACAATATACTTATGAAAAGGATATTGTAACTATGGGTGGACTCAGCCCCAGAGAGCCTGTTCTCAGCCCTATACAGCTTCTCCTGCCTGAGTGGGTTGCAGGTGTTCCCATTGTCCCTTTATTGTAAAGTGCATATGCATTTAAAGAGTTAAATTTGAGACAGATTCACTAATGTGTTTCTATTTAAAAAGAGAGAAATTGGATATTCTTTGTATACTACCTATCTTAAATTTTTTAATTAAAAATTTTATTTTATATAATATATTTGATCATACAAATATATAAATATATACAGGGATATTTTTATTTCTCCTAACTTCTTCCATACCAACTCACTACCCAACCAATTTCATGCTTACTTCCTTTTTCTAAAAAAAAAAAAAAAAAAATTCGACAACAAACAGAACAAAAAAACCTATGGGAAATAACAACTATCACCATGCCAAAAGCTGAATTCAAAACAGAAGCTAAAAGGAAGGAGAGAAAAAAAGAAAGAAAGAAAGAAAGAAAGAAAGAAAGAAAGAGAGAAAACAAAAGAGAATAAATGAGACAAAACAAAACAAAAGCATAAACACAGAGGAATCTATTTTGTGTCCTTGGCCTGGGGCCACCCTTGACTGTGATTGATTGGCTCAGTGACAATCCATTGGACCTATCTAGTCTCAGGTTCTTTGCCACTTTATCACTGTTATCTCTGGGTTTCATCTCATGCAGTTGGTATATATATATATATATTTTTTTTTTTTTCTAAAACATTTGGGGTACTACTATACCAGCATAATTTTGCAAAGAGGTTCTGTGCTCCATGGTTGTAGCTGAACAATACAATGCTGTTGATGAATTTTCTCCTCTAGTAGCATGCAACGCACCTCCAACACCATGATTGCTAGTCAATAGTGTGAAGCTTCAGCTGGGCACATCTCACTTTCTTCATGATTGATGACAATTAGTAAGTTGTGGCTTGAACAATAAGAGCCTGAATTTCCTGAGTGGTAATTCAGGTTATGGAAAATAATCACTAGCCTTAGCAATATTAGCCTGTGATGTTTGGGGGAGGTAATGGGACTCCTTAGGGTCCAATGACTCAGCAAGTTAGACCCATTCTTAGCACTGGAGGCTTTATTTGGCAGGATATGATGTTTACCTGGAGCATCGACTCTCTCATTATTCAATGACTTCATTTAAATCCCTTTAACATATGTATATATTTTATGGAGCTTCTATGTTTCCATATGGATTTTCAAACAACATTTAGTATAAGTTGTCTCTCCCCATAGTCCCTCCTTTACTAATTTTCCCTATTTTATTCTACTTTCCCCATTGTCTCTTATAACACTATACTGATATTTTAAGGAAGAGGGACTAGAGCATGCTATATAACTTAGTATATGTGACCTTAAATCTATGCATGCATATGTAATAATCTTTTATTCTGAGCCTATTATGGATAAGCATATGTTCCTTTTATCTGTTTTAAAATTATTTTTTTATTTTTTTCAGCCACATACACACGCACATCTATAAAGAAATCCAAAAGAATACTCGTGCAAAAATAGCAATTCATTTGAAATGGCATGAAATATGCTATCAGGAGGTAGGGTGGGTTCTTAAAATCTATGACGAGACACTTGGTGAATAACTACTATAAACTAGCCCATATCACTGGCTGGACCTCATAGAAATTGAGCTGATGCAAGTCATTTATTTGAGACCATGTGCAATATGGCTCCTGATGATAGTTCTCATCATACACACACACACACACACACACACACACACACACACACACACACACACACTGATGAAGCTCTGATTCTCACTGCTCTGAGATATGAAGGACGTACAGAGCTTTATTTGGGACCCATGTGAATTTTTGCATAAAACTTCTGTTCTAGATCATAATGGCTTCTATTCTGTCACTTCTTCTGTAATATGTTTGCAGACTCTGGCCTCATATTTTTAAATGCCCGAAAGTGGGTGGCACATGGATACTTATCTAGGTGCCCACAGCAACATTTTATTATCATTCATGAAATTCTTGGAGCTTTGTAAGAGTACTGACTTTCTGGAGACTCGGGGGGGGGGCTGATTAAACCAAATGTGAGAACTAAAGATAGGTATTTGATGCTAAATTAAAACAAATATTATGAATCGTAAGCAGCTCTAGTGTCCTTAAGTTTTTCAGATTTCTGAAAGCAAGGACCTTAGTTTACTTGTCTTCTTTTTACATTCAAAGTCATTTGGCCATCAAATAGATATTATATCAGCAAAAGAACACCCCCCCCCCCCCCGGCCTACAGCCACCCAACCACAATGTAGCCCCATGATCAGTGAATCCAAGCTAGGTTTTATATCTCACTTTAGCCAGTGGAATAAAACTGCATTCACTCTTATTCATTTCCAGCACTCTTAATGTTTTCCATGTTTCTTGTGTTTCTAAGAAAGCCAGACAACAGACACATCACTTCTAGGTCTTTCTAAGATCTCTAAGGCAGTGGTTCTCAACCTGTGTGGGTCACAGACTCCTTTCATGTGGGTCACATATCAGATATCCTGCATATCATACATTTACATTATGATTCATAACAGTAACAAAGTTACAGATATGAAGTAGCAATGAAGATAATTTTATGGTTGGGGGTACACTGCAACATGCTGAACTGTATTAAAGTGTCTAGCCATTAGGAAGGTTGAGAGCCACTGCTCTAAGGTAAGGTGAAGAAGGGACCACTTCTGTGTACTGGAGAATAGAGCCAGGAGACTACAGACAGGAGTAGAAATCCAGTAAGCATATCTTTATTTTCTTCTCTGATTTGCTAGCAACAAGTTGTCAGTGGACACTCCGAAAGGATATTAGTTTGAGAAGCTATAAACTTGGCAAAATGATCAAGTGGTTAATATAAATTAACAGCTGTTTTGTGAATTTTAAGACCCTCTCTCCCATTTCTCTTCATAAATTGTAGATTAAGGAAAAACAAAATAAAAATAAAAACCCAAACCTTACATCTGAGGTTGGTTGTTTCTGTCTCCCAATTCCCACATGAGTTATTTTAAGTTTTCTTTTTTGAGGTGTTAGGATTATACCATGCAGGATGGTGATGATGCAGGTGCTCTTTAAGCCTCTGGAAGCTGAGCTGACTATGGAATGATTTAGGGGAAACCAGACAATGCTTCATTACCCAGGAAACTGACCCTTCTTGGAGCTGCCATAAAGGAGATCTGAAAACTTTCTCCATCCTATTATCTTGTCAATTCCAAACATCACTAATAAAAGAGTTGTAATGCAAAATAGCTTTGGCTAGAACAAAAAGTACTTAGGACTTAGTGGTCTGTAACTTGGGTTCAAATCCAAATGGGTAATATTTAGCTTGTAATATGATTTTTTTCCATGCAGATCACAATATTTACATCTTGCAAGGAAGCTCAAATTTCTCTCTGTCAGTGTTTCTCAATGGGAAAAAAAACTATGTACTGGCAAGCTGGATGTAAAGGGGTCCTTCTGCACGTCCATCTCTGAATACTGACATTTTCCAAAATAAAAATTAAATATATTTTCTGTGAAAATTTTTCCTTATTACTTGCCTCTATGGATTTACCACGTTCTTGCAAAACTTGTGCTAAAAACTCTGGCTTCTCCTATTTGTGAAATTTATTCATGCATGTAAAGAGGACTTCTCCCTCTGCCTTGGTGTAAGTAGAGATTGCTATATGGAATTGTTCTATTTAGAAAAAAACAGAAAACAAAAATGATTGTGGTACACTCTAATAAAGTGGTATGGTTAGACTTTGAGTTCAAAGAAATTACACTGAATCAAATTCGTGTTTTGGGTGGGAGGATCTATGTAATTGGAGGGAGAGAAAGGCAGCTCTAATTCAGTTTCTTTGCTTGTCTGCAACTCAAGTCTTTCCCACCGTTTTCTACTTTGCTTTTCTACCAATTTCCAGTGCTTTAGTTTGTAAGCTGAGCTAGTAAGGAGTCTATTGTAGCCTCACTACCTAGCAGTCTTACTGTTCAATTTGTCTCAAGTTTTGCAGTTTCCTTTTCAGATTTTAGAGCGCAAGGATCTTAATTACCTTGTATTCTTTTCAATTCATAGTCATTGGCCATCCAATAGATAATAGGGCAGTTTGGAACAGAACAATTCCCCATCCCTCCCTGTGGTTACATGGCTACAATGTTACCTTTCTTTCCTCCTGGGAGAAGGTGTGCATTTCTTTTAGATGTGAGCCCAAGTTGATTTTATGACTCACTTTGGTCAGTGGAATAAAACAGAAATAAACGGTGGCCGTTATGTGCTGGGTTCTCTAGACACTCTGAACATTTTCCATATAACTCGTAGAAACCTGCCATATGAATAGGTTTGGGGGTGGCTTCTGGAGATCAACACTAAGCAAACAGAGATTACCAGTTTCTGATGAGTCCTTCTAGACTAGCCGCATCTCAGCCGCCTGGCAGCTGACTGCAAAGGCATGAATGAACTAAACTGAGTCTACCCTGACCCAACTTGGCCTTGTCCATTAATCAAGCACAAACTACCACACTGTATAATCATGAGCTCAATGGCCACTGTTCTAAGCCAACACATTTTAAGCAACCTAGCTCCTAATATGGTTTAATCAGACATTCTAGGTATTGTGCTGAGATTATAGTACAAAACATGCTTGTCTGCCTCTTTCTTAGCAGCTGCGAGTAAAGCAGTTTTATTTAGAAATGGATGTAGTTGTTACTTTATTCATGAAATACTTAATGAGTAAAATGTTCTAGGCACTATCTTAGACTACAGAAATCAAGGGAGATAGATAACACATGCCCATAGTCCCTGCTATCAAGCAGTTAAGAGTGTTAAGTGGAGTTTTCACTTATATAAAAGGCAGACATCACTTGCATAATCACCCACAAGAAGTTGCAAAATGAGTTTGATTCTTAATCAAGGACATACATTTTTATAAGCACAACAACAAAGAACTAGACTGGATCTTGAAGAGGTCTTACTGAGTACTGTTTGAGCTAAGATAAAAATATGCATGTTTAGGAGGGTTAGTGAATGCAAAGAAAATAATACAAAAAGAGACATGTGGCTAAAAGGCTCTAGTTTCTGAGGAAATGAATATGGATTGCTTGTGCTCTGTAACATCATGTTTAGTTATAGCAGCCCAGGAAATCAACAGGGCCCCACGGAGCAGAATCAGTGGGTGTACACAATGGATGGGGGATATGTGCAAAATAGATGCCTCAGAAGTTATCTGGAGAGATTTGAGTAGGGACGCTTTAATTGCTTATAGAAATGTCATTTCCTATGATGGGAATGAAAGATGAAAGTGAGGGACAGACAATTTTTATTAATATTCTTAAGAGCTGTAAAATAAAATGTTAAAGCTGTTATGACTAATAATATTCTTTTCTTTACTACAATTTTTTATCTACTTTTTTTTTTGGACTTTATGGTCTACCATAGCAGTTGACCTAACTGTGCCTAAAAATAATTTTTAAAAGGAGAAATTTCTTGTGTTCTAAACAGATCTAGAGAATCTGACTCAGTAAATATGTTTTTTTTTCTTTATCTACAGAAATCCATACATTCAATTGCCATGTATCGTGTCTTAGGTCCGCAGTGGTTATTTGCATTGTGAATTAATTGTGTATAGAATGTATTTAGAATGTCTTAACTGGGAAATCCCAATCAATAGATCCCTCGCAGCTCTCTACTTAGCGTGTCCCTGTTTATAAAAGCTCCTTTAATATTTATTGAGAACTTAACTATGCAAAACACCCATTATGCTGTAGTTCAGGCATGGTTAAGAAGACTGAGGCCCAGTGTGGACAGACAGCATCTGAGTTGTCAAAGACAGCAGGTGAACTGAAATGAGCTGAACCCCCATTAGTGAGACCAGGCCCTTAAACAGCATCACACAGCAGGCACGTTCTGAATGCACTAGTGGGTAAATGATGTCTTTTCTGCATGTACTGCGAAGTTTTCCCTTGGTTCACTGTGGTCTCCCTCCCCCCCCCCCCCATGCCGGCTCAAGGCTGGGAGCTCAGACCTGACCTCTCTGAGGACATGCCACAGGAAGCCACATACATTGTGGTTCCCCAGCCAAGATTGGTTTCCATTGTCTTGCTAAACCACACCTGAGATACTCTGGAATCCTGCTGTCTGTCGTTGTGCCTCTCCCGGGGATGTGCACCCTGCCAAGACATTCCAGAGCACCCTGGACCCTGGCTCTGCCCAGTTCACCTGCTTACAGCTGGGACATCCCACAGTGCTTCAGGCTTCGCACCTTAATTCCAAGGACCTGCGCAGAACTGACTGGGGGCGGGGCCTTCCTTCTTAAAACCAAGAAAGAACCCTAAATAAAATTAGAAGCTTTGAATGGAGTGATTCGTCTTGGCATCCATTTCTTCTCCCCCACCCTAGTCTCATTTCAGCCCCAGACTGTCTTTCAGGGAACCCAGTCTGTACTGTGAGTCAACTGCGGGCGGTAGACTCCAACACAGTGTTCATCCAGTTTAGAAGATGCGAATTCTTTCCTCTTATTTATGTCTTAGGCTCTAAGGACTGTCTTTCTCAAGATATCCGACTGTCCCAGACCACTGTGACGCTTCAGCGTTGCTCCCTCGGATTCTTAGTTGTTAATGTACAAACCATGAAGTAATGATTCATGGGAGTACAATGATCTCTTTGGTGATATTATGTATATTTTGATTCTCAAAGCCTGGATTGGTCTTTTGTAAAGAGTTGCTATGGAAATGTGAGCAGTGAGTAATTAGTGTCATAGGAAGAGAAGCTTTTAAAAGCAGGATGTGGAATGTCTGGCAAACTTTCAATTGTATTTCCTTTTGTTTTGGTGTATGTGAAAACCCACATGAGCTGTATGCAACCAATAATGTGGAGATCTTAAATTAGAACATATTTAGGGATATGCTATTATTAATTTTAGACACATCCCTACACCCCTCACATTCCCATCTTGTATTTGTGGGTTTAGGATGTAAACAGTGAGATTAGGAAAGGCCCATGTTGGTTTAATGACAGTGTCAGCACAGATCAAGGATCTATTATGTTTCAAGGAAAATGCATAAAAATGCCCTATGATATAAGGATAGGTGGTTACTGTTTTATAGATCAGTAACTTTGTGACCTCTGATTCTTTGCTGACCAGGTGTCAGAGGGCGCTCTTGAAGATCGTTCAGCTGGCTGCAATTTCTCTTGTAAACGCCTATTGATTTCCTCACACTTTTCAGTTGGCACATTTTGACATGAACCATAGATGGTATTTTGAATTCTCAAGGCATTTTATTAAATCTTTAAATCAATTACTACTAATATGATGAGAAATTCAGAGTTTTCAACCACAGGCATTATACCAAGGACTTCAGCTTGACAGCATATGAGATTGGAAAATAGATGAATTGAAGCGAACCCAAGTTTTCTGACTCTTAAATCAGGTTTCTTTCCAGGGGACTGCTCTACTTAATAGATAGTAATTTACTTTGATCCTCGCAAGTTAAGTGAAGTGGAGATCATAACATGAACACTGCTTCAAATTCACATGCTTATGTAACAAGGAAATTTAGCCAAGAAAGAGGGTTTGTATGGTTAGGCTAAGCTGCATGTAAGAGGGACATGAGCTCAGGCAGGATTGAGAGGATCTGAGCTGTTTCACCTTTAACCCTATTTTGTATGTGCATCCATGCCTGTCCTTAGTCTTATTTCCTATGAAGTTGTATATTTCCTCCTTAGTTCTCCCCTTTCCATTTTACCCTCTCTCTTTATTTCATTATGTATAAAAATTAACTGTTGTTTTTGTACATCGAATTAACGGACAAACCATATTTCTTGAATTATAGCATAACAATTAATTCATGAGAACGTTTTTTCTTCTCTCAAAAAGGAAAGATAATCTCATGTTTAAAAAGTTTATATATCAATGGGGTTTTAATATTCAGATTTGAGTTTTATTCTTGTCACTATTTATTCCAGAACATTTTTTATATTAAAAAGAATCTAATCTGATACATATTAATTTTACTTGTTTACATATCCAAAAGAATAGAAAGTGTAGTCTTATTTTTTTTTTTCTGTTCATCCCTCTTATAACAGCATCAATTCACTATGGCAACAAGGCGGAAGCAACTCAAGTTCCATTGATGAATGAATGGATAAGCAAAATGTTGCATGCACAGTGGAATATTATTAAACCCTAAAAAGGAAAGAGGTTCTGATATGATATGGGTGATCCTTGAAAATATTATGCTAAGTAAAATAAACTAGCCATATATAAAACTATGGGAATGTGCAATATGTGTAAGGAAACTAGGAAGATAACTTCATAAAGACAAAAACTGGAATGATGACGGCTAGGGATTGAAGGATGGAGAAAATCACAAGTTGAGAGAAAATAGGTACAGAGGTTTTGGTTTCGCAAGATGATTGAAGTTGGAAATGGATAGCAGAAATGGTTGTACAATAACATACATGGATTCAATACAATGAGCCATATGCTTAAAAATGATCAAAAGGAGAACTAGAAAAATAGCTGCTAAGTAAGATCCTCTTCCAGGCATCTCCTCACAGGCATTCCAGGTTGAACAGCTAACTCATGCACTGAGGTATTTTCTCAAGAGCCAAGGAAGCTCTAGAGAAACCCTGGTCCCCTGGGCTAGAGTTAAAGAACTAAATGATGCTTTGAGGAAAGAAGGAAGGAATTATCATTCCTCCCCCAATTCCAAGCATGCTCCTGTGGAGTGTGACATCCCACACCAAGGAAACAGAGACTTAATTCAGAGCAGGCTACTACAGTGACTCACTCCCTGGGCTGGGCAGAGACCCAACATGGCTGACTTCTCCCGGAACTCTCCTTTAAATTTCAGGTGATAGATCTGGGAGTAAACTCCACTCTCTGAGGACAGGTATGAGTACTTGGTGCTCAGATCCAGGCCTCCAACAGTGAGACCCAGCATCAGGTATAATTTACAGACTTTGTACCTACACCGAGAGCCTTCAACCTTGCCCCTGCCTGAGGAGGAAGGCTTGTATCTAGGTGGTCTATAGGCAAGCTTGGATACACACCATCGTTGTCCTTATAGAAGGCCTTGACATACCCCATTTTCCTGAGATTGTTCATATCCATTGTGCTGTGAGTTTGAGGTCCTGTCAGGGAGAATTTATGGAATTTTCATGGAACCCAAGAGTCAGATATTAATCAGTGTTGCACTGGCAAACACATCCCCGTGGGACAGACTTATGCTTTAGCCTGTGTCATGGCCATCTATGATATGGGCCTTGGTGCATCCCTCTGACTAAACGGGTCCTTTCAGGCACAAGGGTCAGTTAACCTACTCATTGTGGTATCTCAATGAAGAGAGCATACTTTGGAGTTACAAAATCCTAGATTGAATTCTCAATTCTTTTACAGGCTTTATAGCTTTGACAAGATGTCTGATCCCTAAGAACGTTAGAAACATCCCATATAAAGTGCTCATTTAATATGTGGCTCAAAGGCTTATTATGGATGTTTTGTGAACTAACTCCTTCAAGGTATTCAGCACATTGTCTAATATTCAGATATATCATTATCTAAAAGTGTTTCACCAGTATCAGACTACACAACTTCATAACTTCTTATTGTTTGATTGATTTTGAGTTTTTGATCTTTAGATGGGGTAGATGAGATAAGGGTTTTGAAGTGGAGAATTCAAACATACTTAATTTTAGCTGATTTACTTCCTTCCTGCCACACTCCTCCTTCACCCCCTTTCTCACCTTCCCACTGTGACCTTTCACCCTCTTTCATTCCCAGATGCTGTACCCATGTTCCTTGAGCCTTTAAAAAAAGTGTCCTGTTTACACAATGGAGTACTACTCAGCTATTAGAAACAATGAATATATAAAATTCCTAGGCAAATGGATGGATCTGGAGGATTTCATCCTGAGTGAGGTAACCCAATCACAAAAGAACTCACATAATATGTACTCACTGATATGTGGATACTAGCCCAGAAGCCTAGACTACTCAGGATACAACTTACTAAACACATGAATCTCAAGAAGAATGAAGTTCAAAATGTGGTCTCAGTGCCCCTTCCTAGAATCAAGAACAAAGCACTCACTGAAGGAGTTACAGAGATCATGTGTGAAGCTGAATCAAAAGGATGGACCAACCAGTGACGGCGGCTGCAAGGGATCCCTCCCATAATCAGCCACCAAAATAAANCAGACCTGACCTCTCTGAGGACGTGCCACAGGAAGCCACATACATTGTGGTTCCCCAGCCAAGATTGGTTTCCATTGTCTTGCTAAACCACACCTGAGATACTCTGGAATCCTGCTGTCTGTCGCTGTGCCTCTCCCGGGGATGTGCACCCTGCCAAGACATTCCAGAGCGCCCTGGACCCTGGCTCTGCCCAGTTCACCTGCTTACAGCTGGGACATCCCACAGTGCTTCAGGCTTCGCACCTTAATTCCAAGGACCTGCGCAGAACTGACTGGGGGGCGGGGCCTTCCTTCTTAAAACCAAGAAAGAACCCTAAATAAAATTAGAAGCTTTGAATGGAGTGATTCGTCTTGGCATCCATTTCTTCTCCCCCACCCTAGTCTCATTTCAGCCCCAGACTGTCTTTCAGGGAACCCAGTCTGTACTGTGAGTCAACTGCGGGCGGGCGGTAGACTCCAACACAGTGTTCATCCAGTTTAGAAGATGCTAATTCTTTCCTCTTATTTATGTCTTAGGCTCTAAGGACTATCTTTCTCAAGATATCCAACTGTCCCAGACCACTGTGACGCTTCAGGGTTGCTCCCTCGGATTCTTAGTTGTTAATGTACAAACCATGAAGTAATGATTCATGGGAGTACAATGATCTCTTTGGTGATATTATGTATATTTTGATTCTCAAAGCCTGGATTGCTCTTTTGTAAAGAGTTGCTATGGAAATGTGAGCAGTGAGTAATTAGTGTCATAGGAAGAGAAGCTTTTAAAAGCAGGATGTGGAAGGTCTGGCAAACTTTCAATTGTATTTCCTTTTGTTTTGGTGTATGTGAAAACCCACATGAGCTGTATGCAACCAATAATGTGGAGATCTTAAATTAGAACATATTTAGGGATATGCTATTATTAATTTTAGACACATCCCTACACCCCTCACATTCCCATCTTGTATTTGTGGGTTTAGGATGTAAACAGTGAGATTAGGAAAGGCCCATGTTGGTTTAATGACAGTGTCAGCACAGATCAAGGATCTATTATGTTTCAAGGAAAATGCATAAAAATGCCCTATGATATAAGGATAGGTGGTTACTGTTTTATAGATCAGTAACTTTGTGACCTCTGATTCTTTGCTGACCAGGTGTCAGAGGGTGCTCTTGAAGATCGTTCAGCTGGCTGCAATTTCTCTTGTAAACGCCTATTGATTTCCTCACACTTTTCAGTTGGCACATTTTGACATGAACCATAGATGGTATTTTGAATTCTCAAGGCATTTTATTAAATCTTTAAATCAATTACTACTAATATGATGAGAAATTCAGAGTTTTCAACCACAGGCATTATACCAAGGACTTCAGCTTGACAGCATATGAGATTGGAAAATAGATGAATTGAAGCGAACCCAAGTTTTCTGACTCTTAAATCAGGTTTCTTTCCAGGGGACTGCTCTACTTAATAGATAGTAATTTACTTTGATCCTCGCAAGTTAAGTGAAGTAGAGATCATAACATGAACACTTTGCTTCAAATTCACATGCTTATGTAACAAGGAAATTTAGCCAAGAAAGAGGGTTTGTATGGTTAGGCTAAGCTGCATGTAAGAGGGACATGAGCTCAGGCAGGATTGAGAGGATCTGAGCTGTTTCACCTTTAACCCTATTTTGTATGTGCATCCATGCCTGTCCTTAGTCTTATTTCCTATGAAGTTGTATATTTCCTCCTTAGTTCTCCCCTTTCCATTTTACCCTCTCTCTTTATTTCATTATGTATAAAAATTAACTGTTTTTTTTGTACATCGAATTAACGGACAAACCATATTTCTTGAATTATAGCATAACAATTAATTCATGAGAACGTTTTTTCTTCTCTCAAAAAGGAAAGATAATCTCATGTTTAAAAAGTTTATATATCAATGGGGTTTTAATATTCAGATTTGAGTTTTATTCTTGTCACTATTTATTCCAGAACATTTTTTATATTAAAAAGAATCTAATCTGATACATACTAATTTTACTTGTTTACGTATCCAAAAGAATAGAAAGTGTAGTCTTATTTTTTTTTTTCTGTTCATCCCTCTTATAACAGCATCAATTCACTATGGCAACAAGGCGGAAGCAACTCAAGTTCCATTGATGAATGAATGGATAAGCAAAATGTTGCATGCACAGTGGAATATTATTAAACCCTAAAAAGGAAAGAGGTTCTGATATGATATGGGTGATCCTTGAAAATATTATGCTAAGTAAAATAAACTAGCCATATATAAAACTATGGGAATGTGCAATATGTGTAAGGAAACTAGGAAGATAACTTCATAAAGACAAAAACTGGAATGATGACGGCTAGGGATTGAAAGATGGAGAAAATCACAAGTTGAGAGAAAATAGGTACAGCGGTTTTGGTTTCGCAAGATGATTGAAGTTGGAAATGGATAGCAGAAATGGTTGTACAATAACATACATGGATTCAATACAATGAGCCATATGCTTAAAAATGATCAAAATGAGAACTAGAAAAATAGCTGCTAAGTAAGATCCTCTTCCAGGCATCTCCTCGCAGGCATTCCAGGTTGAACAGCTAACTCATGCACTGAGGTATTTTCTCAAGAGCCAAGGAAGCTCTAGAGAAACCCTGGTCCCCTGGGCTAGAGTTAAAGAACTAAATGATGCTTTGAGGAAAGAAGGAAGGAATTATCATTCCTCCCCCAATTCCAAGCATGCTCCTGTGGAGTGTGACATCCCACACCAAGGAAACAGAGACTTAATTCAGAGCAGGCTACTACAGTGACTCACTCCCTGGGCTGGGCAGAGACCCAACATGGCTGACTTCTCCAGGAACTCTCCTTTAAATTTCAGGTGATAGATCTGGGAGTAAACTCCACTCTCTGAGGACAGGTATGAGTACTTGGTGCTCAGATCCAGGCCTCCAACAGTGAGACCCAGCATCAGGTAGAATTTACAGACTTTGCACCTACACCGAGAGCCTTCAACCTTGCCCCTGCCTGAGGAGGAAGGCTTGTATCTAGGTGGTCTATAGGCAAGCTTGAATATACACCATCGTTGTCCTTATAGAAGGCCTTGACATACCCCATTTTCCTGAGATTGTTCATATCCATTGTGCTGTGAGTTTGAGGTCCTGTCAGGGAGAATTTATGGAATTTTCATGGAACCCAAGAGTCAGATATTAATCAGTGTTGCACTGGCAAACACATCCCCGTGGGACAGACTTATGCTTTAGCCTGTGTCATGGCCATCTATGATATGGGCCTTGGTGCATCCCTCTGACTAAACGGGTCCTTTCAGGCACAAGGGTCAGTTAACCTACTCATTGTGGTATCTCAATGAAGAGAGCATACTTTGGAGTTACAAAATCCTAGATTCAATTCTCAATTCTTTTTCAGGCTTTATAGCTTTGACAAGATGTCTGATCCCTAAGAACTTTAGAAACATCCCATATAAAGTGCTCATTTAATATGTGGCTCAAAGGCTTATTATGGATGTTTTGTGAACTAACTCCTTCAAGGTATTCAGCACATTGTCTAATATTCAGATATATCATCTAAAAGTGTTTCACCAGTATCAGACTACACAACTTCATAACTTCTTATTGTTTGATTGATTTTGAGTTTTTGATCTTTAGATGGGGTAGATGAGATAATGGTTTTGAAGTGGAGAATTCAAACATACTTAATTTTAGCTGATTTACTTCCTTCCTGCCACACTCCTCCTTCACCCCCTTTCTCACCTTCCCACTGTGACCTTTCACCCTCTTTCATTCCCAGATGCTGTACCCATGTTCCTTGAGCCTTTAAAAAAAGTGTCCTGGCCTTGCAGCTATGTGGATATTCATATGTGATAGAGGCTAGAACTACGTATAAAAATGTCATACAATTATATTTCTGAGACAATTCATTTAATAATATAATGTTCTTCAGTTTTATCCAGGAACCTACATGTTCTATAATTTTGTTGTACAGTTGGATCAAACTCCATTGTGCATCTGTCTGTAGTACATTTCATCATCTACTTACCTGGTAATAGACAGCATGGCAGATTCTTGTTCTTGCTATTGTGAAAAGAACTGTGATAAATGGAGCTGGTGCAGGCTGTAGAGATGTCTCGGTGGTTAAGAGTGTGGGTGCTCTTGCAGAGGACCCAAGCTCAGTTGCAAGCACTTGTGTAGGTGCCTCATGACGTGTCTAGCTTCCGGGCATCAGGCACTGTCTTTCTTTCAGCCTCTTGGTTTTCTATTATATCCCATTGTCTGTCTTCCATGTCAGTCTCTGTATGAATGCCATCACTCTGGATCTGTCACTTAATTCTAACTACCTTGAGCAGTCACAAGCCTTTGAATTCACTGCTATTTGCCACAAAGAGAAGCTTTTTCTGGTTAGTACTGAAAGAATCATTTGTCTATAAATAGTGATGTTGATCCTTTTTAAAAATGTCATTATCCTTAAAGTTTTTTGACTTTGTGAATTTTATAAATTTGCTCTCTATTCAGTTTCCAGTTGTCTCTCTCCCAACTCCAATTCTTTCCTTCTTTCCCATATCTTGTCAAATTAATAACCTTTTTTCATATATACATATATATATGAATATGTGAGCATATATATATATATATGTATGTGTGTATACATATATGTATTTATGTGTGTTTACATATATTCTATTTGCTGTTGCTTATATATGTTTAAGGCTGACCACATGGTGACCACTTGGTGTCTGGGATCAATTGATCCTGGGGCTGATATCTGGAGAGGAGTGGTTACGACATTCCGTCTTAGAGGCCCTTAGTTCACTTAGCCTATAGGTGAGAAATCATAACACCACTTTCTTACTATCTGCCATGGTTTGAATAAATATCCACTAGAGACCATGTGTAAATGTTCTAGTCTCCAGAGTAAAAGTGCTATCATGTGGAACTTTTAAGAAAGTACCTAGTGGGTCTTAAGCCATTGTATGCATGCCTTCAATGGGGATAACGGGACCTAGAACTTGCCTGTGTTGGTGTTTTCTGCCTTGTGATATGAACAGTTTTCTCTGCCACCTGCTTCCCTGCTGTGAACACCTGTGATTACTGTGAGAGCTCCAAAGCAGTGGACACAGCTGACTGTTTTGTTTTTTTTTTTTTTCTTTCCTTCTGGAACCTCTAATACTGAGAAACATAAAAATAGCTGGAATTTGGCATAATGATGAAATGCTAGCAAACCATCTACATCTATTTCTTCACAAAAACAACCCTCACTGTTACTCTACTTTGATAATTTTATTGAATATCTCTTAAGAATTATTTTGTCCTAAAAAGAAAGAAGGATAGTGTTGGAGAGCATGTCAAATTTTTACAAAAATTGTTATTATTAAAAAATGCCATATTTTTTCAAGCCTATGTATTTGGCATATTCCTTTCTTCTTTTAATTGAAAAAAAAATCCCAAAAAACTCTTTCCTCTCATATAATCTACTCTTGCCAGGGTTTCCCCTTCACCAGTGATCCCCAGATCCTTTCAACCTCTCCACTCATCCAACTACATGCCTTATTAAGGCAAATAAACAAAACAAAACAAACTAGAATTAAAAATTGATGGAAATACATACAGATGTACACACACACACACACACACACACACACACAGCAAGACAGACACACAAACACACACACTTCCAAAAATACCACTGAGTTCATTTTTGTGTTGGCTTTCTATTAATGATTGGCATGGGTTCTGTTCTTAACTACGGATTATATATGCAATGATGTTCTACTAGCTAAAACTATTTTTTCCTTTTCAATCTGGCTTGAACTTGTGCAGGTGCTGTGCATGCTGCCACAGTCTCTGTGAGTTCACAGGTTCAGTAGTTATGTTGTTTCTGGAAGACACTGTTTCCTTGGTATCATCTATCCCTCTTGGTTTTTCTAATCTTCCTGTTGTTAATAGAGTTTCCCGAGGCAGAGTGGCAGGATTTGATGGAGGAGTCCCATTTAGGACTGAATGTTCTAAGGTTCACTCTCTGTATGTTGTCCAGTTGTGAGTTTCTATATCACTTCTAATCTACTGCAGCATCTCTGCTGATGACTGAGTGAAATACTGAACTATGAGTATAGCAGAATGTAATGAAAACTCAATTTATTGTTATCTTCTTTAGGGAAAATGCATTTAGTTTCCTTGTAGTACCATGGTCTATCTCATCTGGGGTTCTTGGGTACCTGAGCAGTGTCAGTCATGGGTTCCTTGGAGTGTTATTTTCTTGACTTGGTATCCTCTTCATTTTATGTGCTGGGGTGTTTTTTGACTATATTCTTTTTTTTCCTGTAGTTCTTTTTTTTTATTAGATTTTTCTTCATTTACATTTCAAATGCTACCCCCAAAGCCCCCTATAACTTCCTCCGGACTGCTCCCCAACCCACCCATTCCTGCTTCCTGGCCCTGGAATTCCCCTGTACTGGGGCCTGTGTAGATGCCACATTCTTTTTTTTTTTAATTTTTTTATTAGATATTTTCTTCATTTACATTTCAAATGCTAGCCTGAAAAATCCCCTATACCCTCCTCCAACCTTCCACCTACCCTACCCACCCACTCCCACTTCCTGGCCCTGGCATTCCCCTGTACTGGGGCATATAAAGTTTGTAAGACCAAGGTGCCTCACTTCCCAATGATGGCCGATTAGGCCATCTTCTGCTACATATGCAGCTAGAGAAGCGAGCTCTGATGCAGCTAGAGAAGCAAGCTCTGGGGGTTCTGGTTAGTTCATATTGTTCCACCTATAGGGTTGCACACCCCTACGGCTCTTGGGTATTTTCTCTAGTACCTACATTGGGGGCCCTGTGTTCCTTCCTAGAGATGACTTTGAGCATCCACTTCTGTATTTGCCAGGCACTGACAAAGCCTCACAGGAGACAGCTATAACAGGGTCCTTTCAGCAAAATCTTGCTGGCATATTCAGTAGTGTCTTCATTTGGTGACTGATTATGGGATGGACCCCTGGGTGGGGCAGTCTCTGGATAGTCCATCCTTTCACTTTTGCTCCAAACTTTGTCTCTGCAACTCCTTCATGGATATGTTATTCCCTATTCTGGGGAGGAATGAAGTATCCACGGGTTGGTCTTCCTTCTTGATTTTCTTGTGTTTTGGAAGTTGTATCTTGGGTATTCTAGGTTTCTGGGCTAATATCCACTTATCAGTGAGTGCATAACAAGTGACTTCTTTTGTGATTGGGTTACCTCACTCAGGATGATATCCTCCTGGTACATCCATTTGCCCAAGAAATTCATAAATTCATTGTTTTTAATAGCTGAGTAGTACTGCATTTTGTAAATGTACCACATTTTCTGTATCCCTTCCTCTGTTGAGGGACATCTGGGTTCTTTCCAGCTTCTGGCTATTATAAATAGGGCTGCTATGAACATAGTGGAGCATGTGTCCTTATCACCAGTTGGAACATCTTCTGGGTATATGCTCAGGAGAGGTATTGCTGGATCTTTCATTAGTACTATGTCCAATTGTCTGAGGAACTGCCAGACTGATTTCCAGAGTGGTTGTACAAGCTTGCAATCCTACCAGCAATGGAGGAGTGTTCCTCTTTCTCCACATCCTCTCCAGTATCTGTTGTCACCTGAATTTTTGATCCTAGCCATTCTGAGTGGTGTGAGGTGCAATCTCAGGGTTGTTTTGATTTGCATTTCCCTGATGATTAAGGATGTTGAACATTTTTTCAAGTGCTTCTCAGCCCTTCGGTATTCCTCACTTGAGAATTCTTTGTTTAGCTCGGTACCCCAATCTTTAATGGTGTTATTTGAATTTCTGGAGTCCAGCTTCTTGAGCTCTTTGTATATATTGGATATTAGTGCCCTATCAGATTTAGGATTGGTAAAAATCCTTTCCCATCTGTTGGTGCCTTTTTTGTCTTATTGACAGTATCTTTTGCCCTACAGAAGCTTTGCAATTTTATAAGGCCCCATTTGTCAATTTTTGATCTTACAGCACAAGCCTTTGCTGTTTTGTTCAGGAATTTTTCCCCAGTGCCCATATCTTCGAGGCTTTTCCCCACTTTCTCCTCTATAAGTTTCGGTGTTTCTGGTTTTAAGTGGAGGTCCTTCAACCACTTAGACTTGACCTTAGTACAAGGAGATAAGAATGGATCAATTCCTAGTCTTCTACATGATAGCTGCCAGTTGGGCCAGCATCATTTGTTGAAAATCCTGTCTTTTTTCCACTGGATAGTTTTAGCTCCTTTGTCAAAGATCAAATGACCATAGGTGTGTGGATTCATTTCTGGGTCTTCAATTTTATTCCATTGATCTACCTGTCTGTTGCTGTAACAGTACCATGCAGGTTTTTTTTTTTTTTTTTTTCCCTATCACAATTGCTCTGTAGTACAGCTTAATGTCAGGCATGGTGATTCCACCAGAGGTTCTTTTATTGTTGAGAATAGTTTTTGCTATCCTAGGTTTTTTATTATTCCAGATGAATTTGCATATTGCCCTTTCTAACTCAGTGAAGAATTGAGTTGGAATTTTAATTGGGATTGCATTGAATCTGTAGATTGCTTTTGGCAGGATAGCCATTTTGACTATATTAATCCTGCCAATCCATGAGCATGGGTCATCTTTCCATCTTCGAAGATCTTCAATTTCTTTCTTCAGAGACTTGAAGTTCTTATCATATAGATCTTTTACTTCCTTAGTTAGATTTACACCAAGGTATTTTATATTGTTTGTGACTATTGTGAAGGGTGTTGTTTCCCTAATTTCTTTCTCAGCCCATTTATCCTTTGTGCTGAGAAAGGCCATTGATTTGTTTGAGTTAATTTTATATCCAGCTACTGCACTGAAGCTGTTTATCAGGTTAAGAAGTTCTCTGGTGGAATTTTTATGGTCACTTATATATACTATCATATCATCTGCAAAGAGTGATATTTTGACTTCTTCCTTTCCAATTTGTATCTTCTTGATCTCCTTTTGTTGTCAAATTGCTCTGGCTAGGATTTCAAGTACTATATTGAATAGGTAGGGAGGAAGTGGGCAGCCTTTTGACTTCATTCTTATTCATAATTCATAATTTCTCAAAATAACTTGTTTAAAAAATTAAACTATTCACTATAATGAATCACTTTGGAACCAGGACGTAGCCTTATTTCTCCATTTCTCCTGACTCCCACAGTGTAATGCAGGAAAATTGACATATTAATGAATGTTTGTTGAATAAATACATAAATGAATGAACACAGAATACAAGGAACACTTGGTGATTTACATTCTGCTGATTGCATTGTGATAATATATTGTATAGGTTTAAGTGAAGTGGGACCAAGGGCTTTTAAGCTTCAAATGACTGCTACATTTATCCTTTTGATATTTGACATGTTAATCTTATGTAAATGGATTAATTACAAGTGCTATTTCAAAGGGCTTAATTTCTTATCATAAGGTCATTTTTAAAGGATAAAGTTGATGAGATTGAGATGAATAACAATGTACAAGCAACATTTCACTTGATGATAAGGCTGTGAGCTATAATAAAAAGAAGGATTTAATGTTAGGGTTTTGGAGTCCGGCTTTTTGTTGGTACCATCTCTGGCAGGTAGCCAGAGATTCAAGGATTCAAGGTTGTACGTAGTAATTATTCATTTTTTAAAAAGGCAAATATCAAGTACATTTTAGACATTTTATAATTACTAAAATTAGGATATTTTATTTGATATATTGAATGGTACTGCACAGATCAAGCACACTTTATTAAAAATATATAAAATGGAATACAGCATCACTTAAGTCATGGCCATGTTCACAATCATGGTATAAATAGCACTGGTATAAACTGTATTCCAAATGGCCAATTTTATGTGAGGAATAAAACATTAAATGCTAGAACAACATGAAACTAAATATTTTTCTAACATCTGACTAGAAAAAAAGACATTTTGGTAAATGTCAAGTAAAAACAGTCAAAGCAGAGTTTTCTCTTGCTGATAGAACTGTCAAAAACTGTAGAGGCAAGTGTCCTCAAATTCTGTGAAATGTTTCAAGTTATTTATATTTTGAGTCATATAACTTTCCCATTCTTTAGTGTGAAAAGGAGAACAAAATTTTAGATAGAAAAGAGCTCATCTGGCTATCTTTGGCGATGATTCACTAGTGAAGTAGTAAAAGAAATAGCTGGGCATGTAGCCCAAGGCTAGATCACTTACTTAGCATGCATTGAACCTTAGGTTTAATCCCAATACTAAAAATAAGCCTCCCCCCCAATGATATTGGCTGTTCATTATGGGTATATGCAACAAGTTCAGTGGTTAAGAGTATTTGCTGCTCTTCTAGAAGATCTGGGTTCAATTCTTTGTACCAATGTGGCAGTTCAAAATTCTTTGCAATTCTAGTCCCAGTGCATCTGATAACCTCCAGAGCACCAGGCAAGGAATTGGTGAAACCCTCCCCCACCACACATATATTAAACACACACACACACACACACACACACACACACACACACACACACGCACACACACACTGCTCTAGTGACACATCAAATTTTACTCCACAATGAATATTCTGAGCTGCTTTGGGCCTTCATGTTTCACCAATGGAAAAAAGGAGACATGCCTCTGCGGAAAGTTTGCTTGTAACATGACCTTTAGTCTTTAAAAACCATTGAACTGGTAAATTGGATGCCTCCAAATTATACAGACATTAATGCCTTTTCCTATTAATGGTATAATTTATTTTATCTAAGTGCCCCTGTTTATCAGCATCTATATCAGTTGAGTGGTAATATTAAGGAAAAGAGTTTTATGTTAAAAAAAAGAGAGCCATGCATCTCTTATTGCTTTGTAAATGTCAAGGATCATAGACACTTAGATTCAGCTCTGCTCTTTGACACTTTAAATAGTTTCTAATTTTCTCCATGGAAGCATTCAAATTGATTTCTATTTGAATTCTTTCATAATATCTTTTTTTTTTCATATTCCAGTGAGAATTAAACATCACAAACCCCAGTGACTCTCCAAGAAGAAGGAGAGAGGAGGCATGGTTTGTGTCCAAGAATGATCCAAGGGCTAGGACCCCTAGATTGTGTATTCAGTGCCTGAAGGATCGACACAAGGACAAGTGCCTGTGTCCATATGATTATCAAGCTTCTTGCCTCTCACAGCACTAAAAACTCGAGACTGAAAGATTAATAAGACCATTCAAAAATTTAAATTATAAATTATATACTTAAATTTTTTTTTATTACATAAGGGTAGTTTTCCATACCTTCTTCATTTTGGCTAACCTTCTTCATTATGCTCTCCTCTAGACTCTCCTCTTCTCTGCTTAAGCCTATCTTACCTCAACATTCCTTTTCTATTCTTGCATCTTACCTGTTCTATTCTCTCCCGCCCTTAAGCCTCCCGCTCCCAGTGTCCTCCACCTGGTTTCCCAGTTTCTGCAGGAACCCTAAGTTGAGCACACAAAGTTCAAGATGTGAATCTAGGACACACACATGAAGGAGAATACACAGCATTTGTTTCTCTATTCTGGGCTTATACTAATCATCATCTATATTTTTCAATTCATTTACTTTTAAATTTAAATTCCTTTAATATGTTTAGATACTTTGCAAAGCTTCTACAGTAGTAAGTTTCAAAGACCTTTAGTGTTAGTTGTCCCTTTTTATATTCCCATTTTACCCTTGTGTCCTGTCCCTCTTTGCATATAATCTTCCTGTTCCTGTTTTCTGTTTATCTCAGCATAACAGTATATTTTATTTCCCTTTCCTTGGGAGACCCTTTTCTCCCCTGGTCCCTTACTAAGTACCTAATTTCTGTGGTAGCACATATATTGTAGCACATATATCAAAAGTTAAAAGTTAATATTATCATATAAGAAAAGAATATGCAGTATTAGTCTTTTTTTAGGTCTGAGTTATCTTAATCAGGATGATTTTTTCTAGATCTATTAATTTATGTGAAATGTCATAATTTTATCTTTTAAAATTTGAATAATATTATGTTGTATAAACTTACTACATTTCCATTATTCCTTCTTCAGTTGATAGACATATAGGCTGTTTTCAATTTCTTGATATTATGAATAGAGCAGTAATGAACACAGATTAACAAGTATCTCTGATGTAAGAGTCTTGTATATATGTCAAAAAGTGATACAGCTGGGTGTCTTTAGGTAGATAAATTCTCAACTTCCTGAGGAATCTCCATGATCATTTCTATAGTGACTGTACCAGTTTAGCAACAGAATTCTTAAAAGGAATGGTATAGTCCACGATCAAATGATATGACATTTTCAAATTACTAAAAGAAAGACATGGATCAAAAAATCATATGTAGCAGAAATCAAAAGGAGTATTTTCATGACAAAGAAAAATGGAGAAAATTAATTACCCACAAGCAAGCTTGAATAACTGTCTTCTATAGGCTCATGTATTTCTTTCTTTTTTTTAATTTTAAAAAATTGTTAAAATCTGTAGTAACATCTTTATTTCAAATAACTGCATTTTCTTGTCATGGCTCATGTATTTCTAACACTGGCCCCTAGTTCATTGTGCTATTTGAGGATGTTATAGAACATTTAAGAGTTGGGGCCATGCTGGGGAAAGTATGTTACATGGGGGTATGCTTTGCGCCTTGGCCTACTGACTGTTCTCTCTCTGTGTTTCCTTTGCATGGATAAAAGCATGATCTCCCTGCTTCTTCCTTCTAGTCCCCACATTTCCTGCATCTATAGACTCTATCTGGTACTGTGTTCCCAAATAAACACTTTCCTACTCTCACGTCTTTCTCCTCTGAATACTTTTAGGCCTTGCATTTTATTTTATTTTATTTTATTTTATTTTATTTTATTTTATTATAATATATACATATTATACACATAAATACAAACACCACCCCTTAAAATACATACATACATACATACATACATACGTACATACATACATACAAATACATACATAATATAAAATTTTAAAATATAACATTTTTTTCAAATCCTGTTGAGCTACTTTTAAAAGGTTACCTACACCCAGAGGCTGTGTTGCAGGCCTATAATCCTAGAACTTGGGAGATGAAAGCAAAAGGATCATTTCACTGACATCCTTCGTTACACAGAAAGTTTAAGGCCAACCTGGATAATATGAGACACCGTCAAAAAACATAGACATCACCATAAACCCCAGCAATCAGGAAACAGAGGCAGGCAGATCTCTATGATTTATAAGTTCCAAGCCAGGACTACTTAGGAAGATTCCCGACTAAAAGAAAACAAACCCACAAAAACAAACAAACAAACAAACAAACAAACAAAACCGGTGGACAGAGGCAGAGACAATAGAGAAGTTTTCAATCAAACAGACCGGCATATACATTTCTGATAGCACTAGCCCAGAACAGCAGCCTCCCAAATGCACAGGCAGTTGTTTTTCTGCTCACTGCCCGACTGGCTGGTACATAGTAGGCATTTTAAATTTCGAAGGAAGTGGGGTTGGAAAGATGGCTCAGCAATTAAGATCACTGGCTGCTTTTACAGAGGACATGGGTTCAGTAGTGGGCACCCAAACGCAGTTAACGACAGTCCCGGAGGATCCGACCTCCTCTCTGATTTCCATCTGCACTACACTCACATGGTGCACAGGGTTAACATACACGCAGGCTGAACACGCATGCATACACACTAAGAAAAATCTTAAAACCAAGAAATTTTAAATTTAGATTCCCAGAGGCTGACCATGCTGACCACATCCTTTAACCCACTTTACCAGATAACAAAACTAAAGCCCGGCTCAGTGATGTCAGTTGGTGCTCAACTGCAGGCAGACCGGAAATGTCGGGGCTGGGATTCGAATCGGGGATCCTGTCCTCCTAGCCTGGGCTCCCGATGACCACCTCGCTTACTCTGCACAGCCCGCATTGTGAGGACCACACAGCGTGCGTTCTATAAAGAGCGCCACTCTTTGGCCTCGATGTCCAGTCTGCGTCCACTGCGGGCCAGGCTCCAACTCGCCCTCTTTGAAGCCATCGCCAGCCACTTCGCAACTCCACTGCGGCCTTGCATTATATAATAGCAACATAAACACAAATAATATAGCAGAATTATGAGAAATGCTTAAGGCACTAGACATGTGCTTTGGCACCGAGTTAATAATATAAAAGTTGTCCTCTTGGAGTTGTTTAGACTAAGTGAAATTTCAGATTTGAATTCTTCACGTCTACTCCTATGTCTTCCTCTGTCTTTAACAAATCTCTTTACATTATATTTATTGAACAGCACAGAAGATGTGGTATAGGAAAGGAATGAGAAAAATCTTTAATAGAGTTTTACAAGGAAAGAAGTTACTTTATGACTGCCAACTGACCATGTAGTACTCTGAACTACAAACACATGTTATTAACCTATATCCTCCTGTTTTTTTTTTTTTTACAGTGGATATTTTGTTGAGATTTATTTAAACCTATTGCCTAGTTTTAGCAAATGACTCCCAACACACACACACACACACACACACACACACACACACACACACACACACGCACTATTCTGCCCATTGTTCTGGGGTCAGGGAATAGAAGAATACATCATTTATTATTAAATCTATACATTTAGCTTATCTTGGAAAAGTTGATCATATGAGAATTCAAAGGACATTGGTGGCGTGGTTTCCCTAAATGCAAGTTTTAAAGAGGCTGAGTACACAGTAGGGCAGCACATTGAGCACATAATAATAAATGATCTCCAAATACTTTATTAACATGTTTTGAAGGTCTGGAGAAAATTTCAGTTTCTGAAGCCAGGAGGTATTTAAAAACCATTCTCCACAGAAATGCATAGATAGCTGTCATTATGAGAACAAAAAGTATAAAACTCAGTGGTAGGCAGAGGTTCAAAGAGAAAGATAAAAGAATCAAATCTTATCAATACAGAAAACAACCAGCCTACAATGATAACAAGAGAAGATAAAAGGAACAAAAGAAATAAAACTCAAACAGAAACCCTTACATGGCTGGTGCAGGGTTTATATGACAATTATAGCCTTGAATGCTAACAGATTAAATTGTCCAATTAAAACACTTAAATTGGCTAAATGGGTAACATAAAATTCAATGATAACACTACTTACAAGAAACACACTTGGGAGCTGGAGAGATTGCACAGTGGTTAAAAGCAAACACTATTTTTGCAGAGGAGCCAAGTTCGGTACCAGTGTCCATATTAAGTGGCGGCTCAAAAAAACCTGTATCTCTATGGATCCAGCACCCTCCTCTTCTGGATTCCACAGACATTTGTACCCAGGTGTGTGTGTGTGTGTGTGTGTGTGTGTGTGTTTGTGAACAGACTAAAGGGATGGGAAAAGATATTACATACAGATTGAGATCCAGAGCAAGTTGGAACAGTTACATTTTAATCAGATCAAATGTCTATAAACACAGAGAAAGTCATTACATGTTGCTGAAGACATCAATTTAGTAAGATGAAATAATTAGTGTAAGTATATATCACCCAATACTTGAATATCCAATCATGCAAAACAAGTATTAAATATAAAAGGAGGCATAGACTCAAATATAGTATCTAGAGTTCAACATTCCATTTTCATTAAGGATAGGATCATTCATTCACACAAAAACTTAACAAGGAAATTAGCAGATGATTTTTTACTAAACATCAAATGGACCCAACAGACTTTTATTGAACATTTCACTAAACAGTGGCAAAATGCTTATTGTTTTCAATCTGTATATGAAGTACTCTTGTGCATGGACCATTATTAGACTACAAAAAATATCCATAAATAAAAAATGACATTATGCATATTATCTGCTTAGAATGGATTAAACCTAGAAATTAGCAACACATAGAAACTAATAAATTCAGGCTATTAAACAACATAATCTTGGATGAGCAATATGCCCATGAAGAAACAAAACAGGAAATAAAAGAATTCTGGAACAAATTAAAATGGAAACAAGTGCTGGAGAGATGGCTCCGGGGTTAAGAACACTGGGTGTTCTTCCAGAGGTCCTGCGTTCAATTGGAGCAACTACAGTGTGGCTCACAACATCTGTAAGTTTCATGTATCCATATAAATAAATCTTTAAAAAAATAGAAACAAACCAATCAAAATTTATGGGATACAACACAAGTTTCAATAAAGCAAAAGCACATAGTATACACACTTATAGGGAAAAAGAGAAGTGGTTCAAATAGAAGCCTGGTTATGCAAATTATACAAAAATAAGCAGAAACTAAGTCCAAAGCTAGTGGAAGAAAATAAAGATCAAAGATCATGCACAAAGAAATAAAATAGAAAATGTAAAAATGCAAATGATGAACAAAGAATTGAATTTTTAAGAGATCAAAACAATTGGAAACATCTTTAGGTAGATTTTCTTTAGCTGGACCCCCAAAAAAGAGAAACATCCAATTAAACTCAGATAAAAAAGGAGACAATACACCATAATACTGAAGTACAAAGAGTCACTATGAATTAATATGAAGAAATATATGCCAATACATTGGATAATGTAAAAGAAGGGGTTACATTTCTGAACACATTTAATCCTCAAAACTGAGTTATTATCAGAGTAATAATGAGCCATGAGAGTAAATTGGTAATAAAATCTTTCTCCAGGGAAATCTCATGGCCAGAAGTTCCTTTGCTTATCCAACTTTCAAAGAAGAGCTAACACTAATTCCCTTCAAACTATTAAAAGTTTAAAATGAGAGAACTCTTCCAAACCCAACAAATGTCATAGCAGTATCATAATGTCAAATAAGACATAAACAAAACAAAAAGGAAAGGTAAATTTATATCTCCAAAGAGCATAGTTGTAAAATTCTCAACAAAATACTAGTGGGAAAATTGATAAATATAACAAGAACATTGTTTACCATGATCCATTGGGTTTTACGTCAGAAGCACAAAGTTAGTTAATGTCAAAAGAATAAAAGTTTGTTAAGTACTTGTAACGTACTGTTTCTTCATGATAAGCCCCATTGAAGGAATGGCCTTAAAATAAGGAAGTGTAGACATGATGAGCCCACAGTCAACATAATGAATGAGGGAAAACTGAAGACATTTTCTGAGAGACCAAGAATAAGACAAGGATGTCCATTTTTCTGAGTGTTTTCAGTGTAGTTTTGGGTAACTAAGCAGTGTGGTTAATTACTAAAGAGAGAGACATGCAGCACGTCCATATTGTCAAGAGAATGTCAAACTAAGCCTGATGACAGATGCCTGATTTTACATAGAAAGAGCAGCAACTTGTTAAAATCTGTTAGAATAACATTGCATGTTATTAAAGTTGAGGATCTCAAACCACCATCCCAAAACTAGCAGCATGTTAAAAATTATCTATCAATAGCTATCTAATTGGGAAATAAATCAAGATAGCAACTCCATGATAGCTCAAGTAAGATAACATGAAATACGTAGGAATAAATTCAGGTAAGTCCATTGCTAATCTTTTTATTGCTAATCTTTGCAATAAAAGTTGCAAACGATTGAGAGAGAATCTTTCCACATTCTAGGTGAGAATATAAATTAGTACAGAAGCAGAAATAAAGCTCTTAAAACATAAAAATACAGCTACCACATGATCCAGAAACACAACTACCATTCACATATCTAACAGAGTTGAAATGAGTATGTGAAAGAACCATTTCATGCCATCATCCATTGTAGCATTATTCAAAGTGACCAAGAAATTGAAACACTTCACACCCATTAACTGATGAATGCATGAAAAAGATGTAGTATGTATACACAGGCTAGTACTATGCTTTATAAAGAGGGAAATCTTGTCACTCATGACAGTCACGCACAAAACTGAAAAACAGCTACATGAAATAAATCATATATGATAGAACAAATGCTGAGTCTCATTTGTATGTGCAAGAGGATAGATTCGTAGTCACTGGAGACTAGGAGAGCACTGGGTCAGGGTTACATGGTGGTTGGAGAACATCAAAGTAGTTACATGTGAGAAAGAACTTTAAATAGTCGGGTAACTGTGGCTTACAGCAATTTTCTATTTATTTTATAAATAATTACAAGGGAAATATTTAGTAAATAAGAAGAATTCTAATAATTACCCTGATTTCACCATTACATATTGTATATATCTATTATTACATTGTATTCTATAAGTATGTATAATGGTAATGCTTCAGTTAAAAAACATAAATATTTGATGCAGTTGATACATGAATTAGCTTGATAATCATTCCACAATGTCAATGTATGTCAATCCATCAGACTATACTTCATAAATAGATATAATTATCTGTTATAACTTAAAATTAAGAAAACAACCCCAGAAATCCCAGCAAAGACTTCCATGCAAGCTCATGACCCATGATTGTAAGTCAGCCAAGAGTTTCCTTCCAGCCACGGACAGTAATTAGTCTAGTCAAAACTTATAAACATTAAAAGACTTCAAGAGCATTTCCAACATGGCCATCAAGCCCAGAGCCTAAAGGAAATGTGTAATATCCAGGGTAAGTCAGGAAAGAGCATATTTTACAGAGTTACATTTTGGTCCTGTTGATTTGAATAATAATTGAGAATGTTGCTGTGAAAAGGAATAATTATAAAAGAGTCGTTGAAAACTTTAAAATATGCTTGCTGAAATAAAAATAGTTGTCAAGAGGCTGGAGGAAAATAATAACAAGAGTACCTGAAGATGTAAGAAAAAAAAAGCCAAAAAGTAAAATGTGTGATACAAAGTTAATGGGAACACAAAAATCAAATATGAATGTTTCATTATGTCTGCCTAATCAAATTTGTAGAAAAAAAGTAGAAAAATGAAATAAAATCAAGTCTTGAGGATCCTGAAAAATGGCATGAATATTTATTTAGGGAACTGATGAGCCATATTCTGTTGAAATTATAGGACACAATACAATAATAACTTATCAAGAAAGGTCAAAGCTTTGACAAAGGAAAATCAATCCAAGAGGTATTGCACAGCTCATCAAAGGCACTGGGTACTGGGTTCTGGGTAGCTAGGGATAGCAAGAGAAGTGGCTGAAAGGTTCGAAGACCCATGAAGCATTACAGAGAGATTTCTGAGGTGATCTATACTTACAATCCATCTAAGTACATGAGAGATATATAATTAAATTTGTCATATTTGGCATTTATTTGAAATTATTCAATTTAGCTCTTACACACACACACACACACACACACACACACATATCTTTTCAAACACACACACACACATACACCACAAACATATATAAAATACTTTTGAACATCTATGAACTATGTATGGTTAAACCTTCAGAACATTTTCCGGTAGTCCCTTAAACTACATCAAATGTTATAGTTATTTTGCATGCTAAGGTTTCCTAGTCCCAGCTAAGCATAACTCAGTACGTGATGATCAACCTTTTCCAACTTTTGTTTCATTAGTCTCCCTATGGCTGGTAACCAGTATTCTACTTTCAAATTTCATGCTATCGACACTTTTACCTTCTATATGAGAGTGAACATGCAGCATTTGCCTTTCTATTGATTATGTAACATTCAAATGCATTTTAGATTAAATATATATGTAAAAGAAAATGCTGAATCTAAGAAGAAGTAAATCTAATCCAGGATATCATAGGAAGAAAATCTGAGGGAGCCTGTAATTCAGGATGTTTGGAATTTACCCATTATAAATCGGAATTGGGTATTGGAATGGGAATTTGTCTCCCCTAAAGGAGACTGATGCATTTTAAAACAATTTATTAAAAGCCAATTTATTAATAGCTGTTGTACCTAGAGTAATACCCTGGCAACATTCAAAACATTTTCAGCCTGCAAATCTACAATCTCTCTCTTTTTAAACATTTTTATTTTAAAAATCACATTAAAAACAACATGACATGAGAATTTACACACATAATTCATTTTGGTTGATGGCCCACTTCCCTTATCTCCTTGCTCCTTTTTCCTCTGTCCCCTTTACCCAGAGTGTCTCCCTGAGAACCAAGCCTGAACCTCTTGGTGGCGGTCACCTTCCTCTACTTTGCATCTATATTTGTATTATTTCTTGCTATCCTTCTACCTATGGACTAAATGGGAAATGAAACTTTGCTCATTACATTTCTTATGTAGTAGGGCACACTTATTATAGTTGAAGAACAATTGCTTTAACATTTCTTTAGTTATATCGTAAAATTTATTCATCTGAGAAATGAAGTTTTTCCCAGATTATTTGTTATAGAAAGCAATTAACTTCTGGTTAGACCCTTTTAGCTGTTATGGGCAAAGTCTGTATATCTCCTCTAAACCAGAAAAGTAAAGTCATTCTATTTATGTTGTTCAGATGATTGGTTTTGTGTTCCATTAAATGCAGGGGACTTTTCATTGATGAGCATGACTAAGCAAACCTGATACGGCTCATACTATGAAAGTTAAATATAAGGTTCATCTTTCAGGTCCAGGAAAGCATTGCGGCACATTCTGACACAAAGTAAGTTTAGGATTCAGCCTTAAAACTCAATATTGTTATTGTTGTTTGTTTTTGTTTTTTTCCAGAATATTAACATCTCTGTATGTGAAGTACTTTACAAGACAAAACAATTCAATAAACCTACAATAGACTGTGTGGTTGGACATAATTAACAGCAAACATTCTTCTGGTCCAGGATTTGTCTCATCCTAACTTTGACCTTTTCCTAAGCTTTTATTAGTGGTATGGAAAAGGGTTAGAGTTGGCTGATTTTAATAGTCTGTGATTTTAGCCAAGATTTCTATGTCAAACTGAATAAGGGAGATTTTAGAAGGAAATACGATATAAATGTTGCTGTATATGACCCTTTGTTCTTGTGAGAAGTGACTGTAGAGCATTATCACTCAGGAACTATTCTTATTTCTCACATACAAAAATGAATGAATATTTACAGAGTTTAAATTGGTATTTGTTAAGACTATAATTAAATGTTTTTAACAGTTTTATTGAGACATAATATGTATGCTATTAAGTTTTGTTGCATCAAGTATATAATTTAACATTTTTAAAAGTAAATTTAGAATTATACAACCATTGTCACAGTCTAATTTTGGAAGAAATATTCCTCACACTTGCAACCACTTTGTAGTATTCCCACTCCAGCCACAGGCAAGCAACACTCTGTCTTTTTAGATTTTCTGTATTTTTATATTTGTTTTTCTTAGGATTTTATACGAAGAAAATTGTAGGGTATGGGCTGGATTTTCTCTAGATCACTTCTGAGCACAGCATCTCTAAGGTCGTCTGTATTGTATAAGGTCTGTACATTTGTTCTGCAAGCAGAAGTCACAACTGGGTTGATTTCCTTTATTTATTTATTTATTTATTTATTTATTTATTTTTGACTTAGGAGCTCACTATATAGCCTGTCTGTCCTGATACTTATGATGTAGACCACTGAATTCACAGCTAACTGCCTGCTTCTGCTGGGATGGATAAAAGATGTGTATCACTATGTCTAGCCAATTTTCATTTTTATATACATTAGAGTTTACACTATCTGAAAAGAAGCAATGGCATAGAACCTTCACAGGATCAAGGGCCTCTCCTCCCATTGATGACCTAATAAGCCATTCTCTGTAACATATGCAGCTAAAGCCATGAGTCCTTTCATGTGTACTCTTTGGTTGGTGGTTTAGTCCCAGGGAGCACTGGGAGTACTGGTTAGTTCATTTTATTGTTCCCCCTATGGGGCTTCAAACCCCTTCAGCTCCTTGGGTACTTTCTCTAGCCCTTTGGATTCTTAGCTAGCCATCTCTTGTAACCAGGTGTAGTTTCTAATGATGAGACCAGGTTCATTCTTTGGAATTGTTGGTTAGGGGTTCTCATGAAAATCTTCAAACAACCCAGGGTTGATGCTAAGACATAGTATGGCTAAATAAAAACTGACAGCAGGGTCCCATTGCTGAGAATAATCTCAATACAACTTACTGAATTTTTAGAAGTTGAGCTGTTGCCAAATGGAGCCTTCATCCCAACATTCTAGTATCTTTGGTGTGGGAAGGTGTTTTGCAGGCAGCCAAAAGAGAGCCATGAGCAGCAACCCAGACACAAAATCTTTGATCGATGATCTCTTTTGCTTGCAAATTATGTTAGGGTAATGGCAGAGCAGAACGTGTAGGAGTAGCCAACCAAAGAATTCCATACCTGACACTGTTGGAGTAACCAAGAACCAGAAACTAGGTAGCCCCGAGACCTAGGTTTCAACCAAACACAATGGATCTAAAAAAGAAATAATCAATATAATAATTCGTAATGAGATTTTGCTATAGTCATAGGTGAGTGCCTTATTTCAGTCACCACCAGAGAAGCTTCCTCTGGCTGCAAATGAAAACAGATGCAGAAACTCAAAGTCAGACAGTATGCACAAAGATTGTCTAAATTGAAGTTTTCCATTAAATTCCTTCTCTCAGTCCTTAAAAAAAATTGCAAGAGAGGAGATGGAAAGATTTTAAGGGCCAGAGGGAATGGAGGACAGCAGATGAACAGGATCTCTGAGTCATAGCACATATGAGCTCACAGAGACTGAAGCAGCATGCACCGGGCCTACATGCTCCTACTCCAGGTCCTCTGTGTATATATTATAGCCATTAGCTTAGTATTTTTATAGGACTCCTGACTGTGAGTGGGTCTCTGACTCTTTTGCTTGCTTTTGGGAATTTTGCTTTTATCTTCAACTTCAATATGATAGTTTTGCTTCACCTAATAATATTTTGTTTTGTCCCATTTGGTTGTAATCTCTGAGTAGTCTGTTTTTATTTCATTTTTGTTTATTTGTTTGGTTGGTTGTTTTTTGATTTTAATGAGAGGCAGAAGGGAATGGCTCTGGAGGGGATGGAAGATGGGAAAGAACTGGGAGGAGTAGAGGAAATGAAAACTATAGTCATTTATTGTATGAGAAATAATTTTTTTTAATGAAAGAAAAAAGAAAAAAAGCTATCAACTTGAGAGTTAGGGGTATGGGGGTTTGAAGGTGGGATTGTCAGGGGATGCTAGAGGAAGGAAAGGGAGGAGGGAAACTTGATGTGATTTTATTTCAATTGAAAAATAGTAAAAATTTAACATTTTTATAAAAGAAACTATACCTGCAGAAAATAACAGCTGTTTGGCTATTAAAATTTGGAGATAGTTTTCTTTTTTCTGGAACATATTTACCAGTTTCCCACTGATTAATTTTAATGTTCCCAGTACTTGTTTTGCAATAAAAATTGTTTTTGAGAATTTTCTTTTCATTTGTACTACTTTCTCACCATTTGGCCAGAGAAATGTGCTAAGATGAGAAGGAAAGAAAAACGCTACTGAAATAAGACATCAGAGGATTAGAACAACAAAAGTAATTCCTTTTTGTTCTAGACTTCCTGTTTCTTTGATTGGATTGTGTTCCTCAATATGTCCAAATTGTTTCAAAGTATGAAGTTAAAATGGTTGAAATAAAAGAAAATGAAATTTCTTTGTCTTGAGGTGGGATTTCTCGATGAAACTAAAGTGGTCCTGGAACGTACTGTGTAGTGCAGGGTGGCCTGGAATTCATCCACTTCCTGCCTCAGCATCTCAGTGCACAGAATACCCAACATTTTCAATGGAGGTTGTAAGCTCCTGAAAGGCAGATACAGCTTTTTTTGTATTAAGATGTGTGCATGTACTTATTCCTGTTGACTTTAAATCTTGTGTGAAGCGACAGCTATAAACGGTTTCAATTTTCCACTTATTTGGGAGTTATTGCTGGCTCTTGTTGATTATTTTTCCTTGATTTAAGTAAAATAAGTGTACATTGACAGGCCTCTACTTTAATCTTTTATTTATCTTATCCTCACAGCAACCATATTTTAACTCCCTGAATGACCAGTAGAAGCAACTTTTAAGCTTCTTTTGCTTCAATTCTGACAAGCCTCTTTCAGCTTTCTGCACATTTGGTTAGAGTAGATGGACCAATTGTTTCTCTACTCAACATAAAGTACATTTTAGATTAATTATATTAGATTGAATCATCTTTGGATGTAGAGTTGGTTTGGATGCTTTCTAGATGTAGTGATGGGCTAGCTTGACTCCATCTTAAGGCTAGAAAAAAAATCTTGTTAAAAGGTCAAAATAAGTTCATTCTTGTTATCTGTAAAATTTAGATTTGACCAGGTCTTGTCCCAATTTCTGAAATTTGACATGTTCCACACTCTATATACTAACCTCCAATCCTGATAAAATAAAAGGTTCTGCCAAAGAATTTTGAAATGTTCAGTCAAGTTTCTATATAACCAAAGTTTCTCAGAATATCCCACAACCCTTGGAAATCTCCTAGTCTTACGGATTTGGGAGCTATGTTAACCCCAGTATATTCTGTGTTTAGTGCTATATTCTCAAACCCCAGTTTAGGGAGATAGACCCGTTTGACAGACAATAAAGCTTGCATTATTTGACCAAATAATTTAAGTAATGCTTACTCTTGTTTGGTGGGATTAACAGGACCATCATAGAAAATGTCTCTGAGCTTCATTTTTTCTTCTTGAAGACAGAGCCCATAATATTTACAGTATTGTACTTCAAAAGTCAATATGCAGCTTTCATATATAACAAATATTTAACAAAGATGGTTTTGTTAACTTTGGGGAAGAAGTGATTCTTTCTCCTAATATATTTATCTTTCTTCTCTTATCTTCTTAATATATGTTCTTTCAAATTTATTCTGTACTCTATAAAATAGGATCTCACATTGCACTGAGATTATTCATTGAAAGCAGTGATGATTGCCAACACCCATGTCCATTAGTTGCCAGGTGGAAAGTAAATAAACCTGTAAAGGCTATGGCCAATATTCTGGATCAGTATTTGTGCAACAGAATTAACTTAGTGACTTTGACCAACTCATTTAATAGCCTGTGTTTCTGAAGGAAGTGGTACAAAGTCAATTAGTTTTTATCCTATTAGTTTTAAACATATGCTTCGTCTTCTGTTTCATCATCCCATCATTTTCTACATTATAATGAAACCTTCAGCCTTCTTGTAAACTCTGTTTGCCAGCTTGCACTACACTACTTAATGTAGTGTGTCACTATGCTAAATGAATGATTAACAACTGCTCTGACCATGAAGGTTATTTTATGTTTGCATCTTCTAAAACTTTCCTGTGAATGATTCTTATTAGTTTATTCTTTCGTTTTCTTCCCTTAGATCTACTTGGTGTCCAAAGTTACTGCAGATCTAGTTGAAAATTTGTGAACAAGCACTTAGAAAATAATGAACAAACAAATATCTAGATAAATCTTTGTATTGGTAGATTGCAGTAGAATGATATATGAGAAACAATTCATAGTGGCTCAGCACTTGCTGCTTCTGCAGATAAACCAGATGACTCATGTTTATTCTCAGCGTCCACCCTGGGGAACTCACAACTGCCTATACCTGCAGTTCTAGGAGATCTCACGCTTTCTTCTCACTTTGTAAGTGCCAGCACATGCATGGTGCACATACATGCCCTCAGGCAGACATACATATACATAACTTTTTTCCTTTTTAATTGAAAGTAGATTGCCTCCTCAGAAAATATATCCTGATTATGGTTTCATCTCACTCCACTTCTCCCAGTTCCTCCCCACATCCTCTCCCATCGACATCTACTCCCTTTCCATCTCTCATTAGAAGAAAACCAGGCTTGTAAGGGATAATAATAAAATACAACAAAATAAAACAAAATAAGACAAAACAAGAACTCTCACTTTGGAGTTGGTCATGACAATCAACAGAAGTAAAAGAACATGGAAGAGAAGACACAGGAATCAGAGACACACTCTTTAACACACTCAGGAATCCCACAAAAATACTAAAGTGGAAGCCATAATGTATATACAGAAGACTTAGTGTAGACTTGTGGAGGCTCTGTAGATGTTGCTTCAGTCTTTGTGAGTTCATATGTATATCAATCTTGTTGATTTAGAAGGTGTGATGATTTGAATATGTATGGCCCCCATGACTCATGTGTTCAAATGTTTGGCCCATGAAGAGTAACACTATTAGGAGGTATGGCCTTAGTGGAGGAAGTATGTCACCATGGGGTTGACCTTTAAGTCTCCTATGTAAAAGCTCCATGCACTGTGAAGTTGAGTCTGGCTGCATGGAGATCAAGATATAGAACTCTTGGCTCCTCGAGCACCATGTCTGCCTGCATCCCTCTATGCTTCTCACCATTGTTTATATTTTTTAAAACCTACTTTATATAGTTTCTTAAACACTTCAAGCTCTCTTATAGTCCACTAATCAAAGGTAGGGAAAGAAGATAGTTAAGAGGCCAAGGAAGCCATGGACCTGTTTAGAAGTAGTTCTTTGGGGGCAATAGCAGTCTTCACTGTCAGCAGTCCAGTCTACTTGAGTCAGAAGCAGTGACTCGATCCAGAAGAAACTGCAAGTCTCCATTGATCATCATGCATCTGCTGAAGTGGCAGGAAGTGATGAGAAGACCTCCAGAAGATAAATGGAGATCAGGAAAGAAAGCAAGATGAACCAATCCCAGAGTGTCATCCACTGTCTGTTACGTTATACTCTTTCCAAACATCATATGTCCTCTCAAGCACGTACTTCAGCCAAACATCACATGTCCTTTCTCCAAAAAACTTCCAGAAAAACATCATATGAGACAACTGAGTTGCCAATGAAACCAGAAATTCCCACTTCACACCATGATAATGGAATAAACCTCTGGAACTGCAAGATATCCACAATTAAATATTTTCCTTTCTAAGAGTTGCCTTGGTCATGGTGTCTCTTCACAGCAATAAAACCCTAAGGTAGTTTGCCTTGCTTTCTTGGTGTTCCCAATCCATTTGGTTCTAACACACTTTATGCATCCTCTTCCATGGAATTTCCTGAGCCCTGAGCCCTGAGCCCTGAGCCCTGAGCCCTGTCATTTAGGGTTGAGTGTTCCAAGATCTCTCCCTCCTTGCATACAGCCTTTACTGGTCTCTGTAAAATCTTAGAGAAAGAAACATGTTTCACTCTTCTAACTTGTTATTCTTCTTCATGCTACCACCAAAGAGAAGATAAAGGAATGAAAATGATGGAGGAGACCTTATGCCTCATGACCACATTTGGGCCATAAAGTGTAATAAAGACTCAGATTTTGACATGTAAGGAGAAATTCAGTAGAAGAATCTTGTGTGTAATACATGTTGCCTTTGTACAGTATTGAGTATATGTTTGAATGTTTTCACTTTTGTATCTCCTCTTGATTAGCTATGAGATCCAGGTGAGCTGAGGGGAGTGTTTCTAACATACCATACAGAAGGACACTGGAGCTTGAAAAGGCAACATAACTTTGTACTTCATTACTTGGTCCTGTCATTGTTGATACATCTTGATAAACATTCTTTACTATGGTGAGGCTTTCCCATGGATCCACCTCATCTCATGAACCATTTCTCTTTTGTTGTCACCACTGTGACCAAAGGAACCAGTTGGTGCCAGGATGTCCAAGTGGGCTGAGCACCTAGCCAGCTTGGGAAATAGTGGCTAAGTTTCATTTTTTAAACTTCTTTATTTACATAAAAAATTTCCCCTCACCCAGTCACTCCTGCAGAAAGACCTTTTCCCTCCCCTCCCCTGCTTCTCTGATAGGTTGGGGATTCCCTGAGTATCCCCCAACCCTGCAGGATCAAGTCTTTGCCAGAGTAGGCACATCAACTCTCACTGAAGCCAGACAAGGCAGCCCTGTTGGAGAACAGTTACCACAGTCAGGCTACAGATTTATGGAGATCCTCTGTTCTAGTTATTGGGGGGGGGGAGGCACATGGAAACTGAGCTGTACATTTGCTACATATGTTCTGGGGACCTTGTTCAAACCGAGTGTGTTCTTTTGTTGGTGACACAGTCTCTGAGAGTTCCCAGAGGTTCAAGTTAGTTGACTCTGTTGTTACTTCTGTGGAATTTTTATCCCCTTTATGGTTGTCAATCCATTCCTTAATTCTTTCTTAAGAGTACCTGACCTGTGGGTATCTGCATCTGTTTTAGTCAGCTGCTGAGTAGAGCCTCTCAGATATAGTTATGCTAGACTCCTGTATGCAAGCATAACAGACCATTATTAATAATGTTCTTGACCATGGGATGGGTTTCAAGTTGGCCAGTTATTGTTCTGCTATTCCTTCAGTCTCTGCTCCATCTTTGTCCCTGCATTTTTTCCTTTCTCCTTTCCTTTCCTTTCCTTTCCTTTCCTTTCCTTTCCTTTCCTTTCCTTTCCTTTCCTTTCCTTTCCTTTCCTTTCCTTTCCTTTCCTTTCCTTTCCTTTCCTTTCCTTTCCTTTCCCCCTTTTCCTTTCCTTTCCCCTTTTTCCTTTCCTTTCCTTTCCTTTCCTTTCCTTTCCTTTCCTTTCCTTTCCCCTTTTTCCTTTCCCCTTTTTCCTTTCCCCCTTTTCCTTTCCCCTTTTTCCTTTCCCCCTTTCCCTTTCCCCTTTTCCCTTTCCCCTTTTCCCTTTCCCCTTTTCCCTTTTCCCTTTTCCCTTTCCCCTTTTCCCTTTCCCCTTTTCCCTTTCCCCTGTCCCCTTTCCCCTGTCCCCTTTCCCCTGTCCCCTTTCCCCTGTCCCCTTTCCCCTTTTCCCTATCCCCTTTCCCCTGTCCCCTTTCCCCTGTCCCCTTTCCCCTGTCCCCTTTCCCCTGTCCCCTTTCCCCTGTCCCCTTTNTCCCCTTCCCTTCCCCTCTCCCTCCCTTCCCCTTCCTTTCCCCTCCTCCCTCACTCTTTCTTTAAAAAAGAGTTATTTATTTATTCTATGTATGTGTGCAACTGTTGCTCTCTTTAGACATACCAGAAGAGGGCACCACATCCCATTACAATGATTGTATGCTACCATATGGTTGCTAGGAATTGAACTCAGGACATCTGGAAGAGCAGTCAGTGCTGTTAACCACTAAGCTATCTGTCTAGCACCCCTTGCATTTCTTATAGACAGGACAAATTTTGGGTCAAAATTTTGTGGGTAGGCTGTTCTCCTCATCTCTTCCCTGGGAAGATGTCCTGGCTACAAGAGGTGGCCTCTTCAGGTTTTATGTCCCCACTATTTGGCATCTCAGCTAAGGTCACCCACATTTACTCCTGGGAGCTTCCTCCATCTTAAGTCCCTGGAACTCCCACAGCTGCAGATTTCTATTCATTGTCCTGGCCCTATGATCCTCTCTCCTGTCTCTGCATACCTGATCCTGCCCTCTCCATTCCCCTTCTCCTTCCCTTTTCCAAACACTTCCCTCCCTCCCACTGCCACTTATGACTATTTTATTATGCCTCTTAAGTGTGATTCAACCATCCTTCCTTGGGCTTTTCGTTTGTTTAACTTCTTTTGGTCTGTGGGGTGTGTCGGGGTATTCTGTACTTTATGACTAATATTCACTTATCAATGAGTCCATACCATGCAACTCCCTCGTGGTCTAGGTTACCTTACTCAGGGTTATATTTTCTAGTTTCATCTGTTTGTCTGGAAAATTCATGTCCTTGTTTTTAATAGCTGAATAGCATTCCATTCTATAAATGAATCACATTTTCTATATCCATTCTTTGGTTGAGGGACATCTAGGTTGTTTCCAGTTTCTGGCTCTTACAAATAAATCTTCTATAATCACAGTGTAGCTCATGTCCTTGTGGTATGGTGGAACATCTTTTGTATATATGTCCAGGAGCAATATAGCTGGGTCTTCAGGTAGACTGTTTCCAACTTTCTGACAAACAGCTGGATTGAGTTTCAGAGTGGTTGTACAAGTTTGCAATCACACTAGCAATGGAGGAGTGTTCCCCTTTCTTCACATCCTTGCCAGCATCTGCTGTTGCTGGAGTTTTTGATATTCTGATTGGTGTACAGTGATATCTCAAAGCCATTTTGGTGTGCATTTCCCTGATGACTAAGGATGTTGAACATTTAAGTGCTTCTCTGCCATTCAAGATTCCCCTGTTGAGAATTCTATGTTTAGCTCTGTACACCATTTTTATTGTATATTTTATTTATTTACATTTAAAATGTTATCTCCTTTCCCAATTTCCCCTCTGGAAGCTTATATCCCATCTTCCCTCCCCCTACTTCTATGAGGTACTTCTCCACCCTCTGTATACCATTTTAAAAATTGGATTATGTTGTTGTTGGAGTCTAACTTCTTGAGGTGGTTATACATTTTGGATATTAGCACTCTATTGGATGTAGGGCTAATGCAGATCTTATCTCAATTTTTAGGCTGCTGTTTTATCCTACTGACAATGTCATTTGCCTTATAAAAGCTTTTCAGTTTCATGAGATCCCATTTATTGTTAATCTTAGAATCTGAGCCATTGGAGTTCTGTTCAGGAAATTGTTTCCTGTATCAATGAGTTCAAGGCTATTTCCCCCTTTCTTGTCTATGAAATTTGGTGTATCCTGTTTTATGTTGAGTTCCTTGATATACTTAGACTTTCTTGTGCATGGTGATAAATACGGATTTATTTTCATTTTTCTATGTGTAGACATCCAGGGGAGGGACCTCAGGGGGTAGTATTCGTGCAGGGGGAGAGGGCATAGGGTGTCATCTATGTGTCTCAGATTAGAGCAGACCTCCCTGGAAGCAAGTAGGGCTGTGGGGTGGGTTGAGGTGTATTGATCTAGGGCTACTGGTATAGATGTAGACAGGAAGGAGGGTGGAGTTCTGACAGGGCCAGGCAGAGCCCACAACTACTTTGCGTTTCATTTTTGATTACTTTCTCCTGAAAGCTTCTATCCACTCTCAGATCAAGTTACTTCAGATTCCAATGGAAGAGTTCATCTCTTCTAAATGATACTTTTCATTAGAGGAAAGTATACCTGTAAATTTTCAGGGTATATTTTCTATTTTAAAGATGGACTAGAGCATAGTTATCCAATGTAGAATCCCAGAGACCAAGTCTGTCAGACAGTTTTGTTACTAAAAGGTTCACCTCCGACAGATCTTCCAACTGGAATTCAGTGACACTGTTTTCCTAGGGACTTCAACATGGAAGTCGGGAAACTATGTTTAGAAGGAGCTCATGATTCAGGTAAACAAGGCCACCAGCCTCACTCACATTGGCATGATTTTCTGATTGGAATTTCAGGACATATGTTGTCATAATAGAACTATAACAATGGGAATAGGAGATATTCCCCTTCCAAGCAGCCATATTCTTTATTTATGCCCTATGTAACTCAATGAAGTTTTTATGTTATAGTGAATCATTGATACTCACTGACATGGGGATAACCCTGAGTTTGGTTCATATCATTTACCTCTATAAAACTGATTTCTGTCTCCCCAGTTCTGTTGCACTATTACATTACAGTCATGTCCAAATAAAGATTGAAATTTTTACCAGGTTTGTCTGGCGACAAAAAAAGAATGTTGTTCTTAACTTTGGTCAATAAAACTTCTTTGTGCAGTGGGCATCAATCAGTCAGTGGAGAGATGGATATGCCAGCAAGTGAAGAAGAAGAGCCTGAGTACTCAGCCCTACACAGAACTATATTCCCTCACCCAAGGCTTAAAAAATATGGAAGAGAAGATGGAAAGAGGGTAAGAGTTAAAGGATGGGAGATGTGCTGTCAAATGCTGTCTTTTGGATATGAAAATATCCACATAAGGTAAACACAAACTACAGGTGATGGGTGGTGGAGTGCCTTCTCTCTCTCTCTCTCTCTCTCTCTCTCTCTCTCTCTCTCTCTCTCTCTCTTTTCAGTCAGACAGGGAGAGTTTATTGAGCATATGCCCCAGCACTGGTCAACAGGGTCATGGTCCAAATTCGAGAACTGAACCATGACTACTAGTGAAGGCTCCATGGGGTTTTAAGACCAAAGTCTACAAACATCTGTGCCAAGTTATTTCTCCAATCAGGATTTAGAGATAGGAGATTTCCTTAGGAACATATCTTTGTTGTACACTATCCTGCTCTCATCGTTTGGGATATTCAACTGTGGTAGGTGATTTACCTTGTGTAATATTCATGTCCTAACTAGTCTGCCAGAATGGGACTTGTCTAACCTTCATATTTTAACTTGCTATCTAGAATGTCAGTTACCTACGTACATGTCTCTTTCTGCCAAGTGCCTTCTCTTTTTTTGACTACAAACAGAATATGTGCATAGTGTGTAGTGGGGCATTCAGAGCCATCCCCAATCTACAATTCTCCCCAGTAGTAGTAACTCTGACAAAAGTACATACTCTTCTTTTTAAAATGAAGTATGTTTGTTAGAAAAAAAAGTGCAAAAGCATGAGTCAATGAGTACATTCAATGTAAGAATTTTATCATATTATGATGTAATCTAAAATTACTATAATATCCAATCATTGCTGACTTTTTAATATTTATTTAATTTTTATTAAAATTTATAATGAGAACTTGATTCTAGATTTGTTATTTGTTTCTTTTAAATAAGATCTCTTCCCACATGCATCTGTGGAAGAATTTAATTCTGTCTAAAAATATTTGTATTTTTGAGATTTTCATATATGTGTGTAAAGAAATATGAGTGCGTCTTTCCCCCATTTCCTTCCTCCAATTCCTCCTCTGCTCCTCCCTCATGTCCTGTCCTGAATTTATATCTCTTGTCTTTTGATAACCCACCAAGTCAAACTAATGTTGTTCATATGTGCATGGGTACTATGGGGTCATCCTCTAGAACATGGGAATCACACCAGTGACTGCATCCGTCCAAAAGAATAATTCTCTTCTCCCACAAAGTACCAACTGTCAATAGGCCTTCAGGAAAGGGAGGGGTCCTGGAGATGCCAGACATTTGGCTGCTGTGATCTACTGTAGGTCTTGTAGCATGTAGCACTTGCTGGCAAGGATGTGAAGAAAGGAGAATACTCCTCCATTGCTAGTGTGATTGCAAACTTGTACAACCACTGTGAAAATCAATCCAGCTGTTTGTCAGAAAGTTGGAAACAGTCTACCTGAAGACCCAGCTATATTGCTCCTGTGCATATACACAAAAGATGCTCCACCATTCCACAAGGACATGAGCTCCACTGTGATTATAGAAGATTTATTTGTAAGAGCCAGAAACTGGAAACAACCCAGTAGGTAACAGTAGTTACTGTTAATTTAGAATTCTGATTGTGATGTCATTCATGAAAGATAGCATTTCACAGCACGTCTGGCCATCCTTTGAACTCTTATTGCTTGCTTCCTTCTCCATGATATTCCCTGATCTTTGGTTGTGAAGGAATGTAGAAATCCTGTATAGGGTTGAGTACTCTGTCTCTTATTCTTCACACACTGAAGTATGCATCTCTCTTTGACTGCTGCCACTGCACACAAAGAACTTTCCTGACCAAGGCTGAAAGCAAACCAGTATTTGGGTTTAAGTATAAATATTTAGAAGGTCATTTGCTCATTTAGCAGCATAACAATTGTAGGTTCTGCCCTAGGGCATTTGGACTATGTAGTCATGGGCTTTGGATCAAAACTGTAGTACCAAGCATGGAATTTCTTTCTGTGGGGCAGGTCTCATGACAGTTGAGACAGTCTTGCCCCAGCAGGCACTTGCTACCTGTCAGGTCTGTGTTGCAGTATGCAGGGTACAGTGTTGACTAAAACCTTAAATGAAAAGAACACACTCTTAAATGGGATAAAATTTGCTTACACGTCAAGCAAGAGTACGTACATTATATTCAATACTTACATATGTTATTCTGGGCCAAACACATCAGTGCAGTGGTCAAATTTATCCCAGCTTATTAATCAAAATACAAAATTCTCAAACCTTTGAAGGACTGTCAATTAAAATACCCTAGACAACAAAATTGAAATCTTATAATGAAAATTGGGTAATCATACATTTATTCCATTTTGGAACTTTCCACTTTAAGTATTTGCTAAAGCAAGACATATAATGAAAGTCTACAGGATATTTTCATTTTACTTTATTCTTCCAAACTCTTTCCAAAATTAATGCATAGAATATTTTGAGCAGTAAAGAAATGACCCAGAAAAATGGCATAGCAGTATGTGCCTGGAAGACTTTCTACATAATACAGAATGACAACCACCTCTAAGGGCAAGAAAGCTATATCGCTAGGCCCCACAGACTCGTCAAAACCCACAGCAGTCTGCTGTCACTGGGGCCTTTTGGCTAACGCTATCAGCGTATGTGCCCTGAGAGATGCTGAGGAGTCAGTACAGACGTTACTTATGGCCATTTACTGCCCAGAAGAACACAGCCAATATTTGTTTCTCTGTGCTTTTTTTTTTTTATTTAACAGAATGCAATTCCAAACTCTTGAAACTGTCTGCTTTATAGCAGTATTGGAGAGACTATTTCTGTTTTTCTATTAGGAAGGGATTTTTCCTTCTTCAAGAACTAAAGTTTAATTGTCAGCTCTGACCTTTCATACCTTAATGCATCAAATGTGTTAATTTATCATGGAAATATTCAAGGACAAGTATTACCTTGCTAATGTAAGAGCTTCAGTATCAACTCTGTAGAGGACTGCTTCATAAGAATTGGTGCCACCGATATGTCAGCTTGATTACAAGGCATACCTAGGAGCTTATTGGATGGAAATCTATCGACATTGCTCACCCAGTTAGAGGATATGATTTGGGTTTAGTATGCTTTATCAAGTATGACAATAAATAGTAAAAAAATTATACCTTTATTTCCATCATACCAAACTAACTGGCTTTATGGAAACTTCTAGTTTGTGATACTAAGGTAGTCCAAACTGAGGAGAAGGCACTCTATCACACTTTCAAGATATGTAAGTTCTTGACTTGTAGGGTGGAGATGAAGAGACAACCTGGCTGTGGAACCCATTAATTTCTATCACTGGTGTCTGAAGCTCCATAGGGACTCAGCAGAAGTTAAATCTGCTATTTCAGAACCCCAATTCCCATTAAAATGTCCCCTAATTAATTATGGAAATATTTTGTTTGTTTTCCTGAGCTAGTCCTAATTATCATTTTTATTCTTTAACTTTTGGCTTCTTCCTTTGGCTCTGTCCTCTGGACAGGAAACCACATCCATTGGGGTTCTTTATCTCCCACTGATACCCTGCAGCCTTTCAGGAAGCCAAATCATATTTCTATTCTCTGAGTCCTTAGAACCATAGAACTCCTTTTTAGGTTTTACTTTTCCACTTGGGTACCCAAGCAGACTTTCTCATGCTCCTACACTGTCCCAATTGCCAAGGCTGTCTATATCTGACAACTTTATTCCCTGGAAATAGCTGTCTACTTTTTCCCCCTATCTTCAAAGTTTTTTAGGGCAGTGTCTTGCATTGTATATAGTTTCACAGCTCTTGCTTATGAATTCAGATTAACTTTACCATTAACTACCTTGTTTCTTCTACCTCTCATGAAAACTAGAGGAAACTGTATCTCCATGAAACTATTTTGCAGTTGCTACTTTATTGCCACTGCTAGACTTATCTCAATTAAGTGGAGGTATCCATGTCCACTTCAATTCAAAGATTCCTGAGTTCTCACTAGAGAGTAGGCAAAATTATCTGCTATGCAGGTAGGCAGATCAATCAGAGTTAGACTTGGAACAATGTGAGTCTTGACTAAGGCTGGGCATGGTTAGGATGAGGATGTTAGGGCTGGGGTAGGGTCTCAAGAAGCATTAACACCTCAAGCAGTGATGGTGGGCAACTTTTAAAAGATCTTCATTTATAACTCTGTGTGTGTGTGTGTGTGTGTGTGTGTGTGTGTGTGTATGTGTGTGTGTGTGTGTGTGACTAGTTTACCTTGGGTCTTGAGTAGAAGTCACAGGCAACTTGTGGGAGTCAAATTCTTTCAACAAGGTGGGTCTGAGGGTTTACGCTGAGATCATTAGGCTTTGTAGCAAGCATCTTTACCCACAGAGACTTCTTTTTTTTTTCCACAGAGACTTCTTACTGTACTGATCAGAAGAATGTCTAATGTTAACTTTCCAAAGATGGACATAAAAATAGGTATAATTATCAGAAAAATATCATTATATCCTCTACTAAATGGTTTCCTTTAATATACTACAAATAATAAACCAGACAGATAAAAACCTTCAAATATATATTAATTTTACTTAAAACATTCTACATTTGAGCTGTAAGGGGAAAATATTAGCCATGGGAATTAACAAAGTAGGTCATATCTGACTCTTACTGAAGATATTTTTGGTTTAAGGCAAAAATTTCGGACTCTGTGGGAAAGGAGTGGAGTGAAAGTGAACGGATTTATTTTCCTTACTGCCTTCAAGGGCAGACTTCTTTGCCAAGACAGTGTTTGATCAACCCACCTATTGTGAATAGTTCAGGAGACTCACACTGGATAGCAAAGTTCAACATGCCAGGGCATACGATGTTTCCTTGCATTGAGATTACAAACAACACTTTCGGAATCCCATAGAGTGTGCAAAGATCCTTAGGGGTTTCCTTGAGTGCATCTGTAGACATTTATGGAGATTATCTTTAACTCCTGTAGGCTTGCTGAAGAAAGTCCTGTTGCTCAAATCTTCTGATTCATTCTGAGGTACTGTCTTCTAGTTTGTATTCTACCAGGTGATTCTGTTGTGCTGCCAAGCTCTGTGGAAATTTCTCCCTCCCTCTCCCTTCCCTCCCCTCCCTTCTTCCTTCCTCCAGTCACGCCTCCAACAGTTCAACATTGAGAATGAAATTAGAAGAGTTCACACTCTTCTGACCTGAATAACCATAATCAATTCAAAGACTGCCAATCAGCCCCCCCCCCTCAATGTCCAGGTCAACACAGCATCTTATGGCATGACCCTGCTGTCATCGGGCCTTTGTATGAATAAAACAAACTCCTCGTCCTTATAAATACAGGAGGAGTTTTCTATTACTACAAATTGGTTTAAGGCTGCAAGGCAGGAGAGCTTCCATTAATAATGTCAGGATGTGGCGTTCTCATCTCTCCTTTGAATGCACTCATGGCATTACTGATTAGGAATGGATTTCAGGCTAGTGTTTGGGATCATATATAACAGAATGTATATCACCCTTCATCTTCATTGTGGGCATTAATTTTTATGTATAAGAATCCTACTTGCATTGGGTGAGTATGCTCAGTTGGTGGCAGCAATGTTCTTTTACTGAAAAATTTGAGGCCTTAGATATTTTGAAGAAAAACAGGAAACAAAGCTGGATGTATAATAACATCCGTGTTTTCTGTTAACCTGCAGAACTATAAATTTATTGCATGTGCTCAGGAAAAAAGCAAAATGTGTAAAAGGAAGGTTTCTTGCTGTCTCTGTGTAAATCTAATCCCCTAAATATGTCTTTTGTTTCCAAATTCAGAAGTAGTAGTGTACGTCTCAGCTTTAGGTTGTAATCCAAAAGGAGGGCGGGCATCTGAGGATTTATTGTTGGTTGTCATGTAAATTTATTAAAGTAGGAGCTTTGATCTTGAAATACAACCAGACAAGATTAATGATTTAGCATCTGGGGAAATCAGTATGTGATGCTATGAATAGATAAGGAAGGTTTTTGGGATTCATATTGGCAGAGGTAAAAATTCAGTATTGGGTAGGAAAGATGGCTCAGCTGGTCCAGACACTTGCTATGCAAGCCTGGCCTCCAGAGAGGAATCCTCAGAACGTGTGCAAAGGTGGGAGGAGATAACCAAAGTTACAGCATCGTTCTCTGACCTCCACACATGTACATGGCACACTCTCACTCAATTCACACTTACGTCTTAGACACATGCATGGACATATGCATACATGTACAGATTACTTATAAATCAGGATTTAAGAGACTAGTTTAGAATTTATTTTAATGGCAACTATAAGAAGTGTGAAAGGATACGTGGTAGAAGATAACATATAGAGTATAAGAGTTTGTAAGCAATAAAGAGATAGAAATGAATAAACAGAAGTGAAATGGTAATTAGAATGCCAACAGTATAGAAAGATGGAGACATAAATTCTGCTTTTGATTTGGTGGTGATCATTCAGGGGTAAATGGAAAACTGAACCCTAAACTGGCCCAGGGATTGCCTTACTGTTGTTTGCTTATTGTGTTTTCCAGCATATGAAATGGTTCCTTCTCTTAGGCATGATTCTCATGACATCATCATTTTGAGAGGTGTGTAGGGAACTAGATATATATAAATGGTACTCAGGGAGTTCACTGGAATACTGCATAATGTGACCAGGGGACATTGAGCTCCTAATGAGAAATCAATATATAGTAAAAAAGTAGAAATACTCTAAGTTAGCAATTTAGAAGTATTGAATATAGATTGCTAGATATTTTACCCTAGTGCTAAGCGTTAGAATATCTGATGATTCATAATATTGCTAAATGGAAGACCAATCTAGGAAGTTTAATCCTTTTAAATCCCTTTTCTGTACTGTTTCAATTTTACAAAGGTTTTGAGTGAAACATTTCTATGTTTTATTTAGCAGCAAGTTTTGCTTTAGATCACTAATTGTGTCATGTTAAAAATGATTACCAGCTTACAGATATTGAATGTTTATTTATTAACCTCAAAACACATAAATGTTTGAAGTCACAATCTACAGTTTATCCAGCATGACCTGCAGCCAACAGACACCATCAAAGTTGAACACTCCAGGTTAAAATTTCAAAGTAGTTTGGAATGTAACCGTGTAAATCCCATTTTGAGTAAAGGGATTTTCCAAATGAGATGCTATTCCACTTCTATGATTTTGAGAGCATGCCCTAAAAACACTCTTTCCATCCCTGTCATCATATTGTCAGTCAGATCAAAGTTTGTCTCTTCTTCCTTTTTCAATTTTGAAAATACAGTGAAGCTGTAGGAGTCTATGAACATAATAAACATTTTACCCAGGGAATGTATGACTGGCTATTAAAAATAAAAGTCATGAGACAGTTTAGAAATGATGTCCCAGCACTATGTGAACAAATCGAGGCAACCACAAGAAACATGAATGCTTCTGGTCAGTGCTCGGATTACAAAGCAATGGCCTGTTGCTTTTCCATAATGTCTCATGGACAGAGACCTTGGGCCACAATCAGTTGCTTGATGCTCATTCTTGAAGGGCCTGCTGGTGAGTTGTGTCATGTGATTAGGAAATAGTAATATTTGGTTGTGAATGATATTGTTAGGATCTTCTTCAGGTCAGAGATGTTCAAGTGTTGAAACTTGAGAACCAGGTAATAAATACATCATTGTTCAAAAAAAAAATAATAGCTAGGCATAGTTGAATAGTCCTGTAACCCCAGCCCACGGGAATCTGAGGGCGGAGGATTATGAGTTCAAAGCTACCCTTAGGCTTCGTAGTAAGATCATGTTTCTAAAAACAAAAAAAGTTATATAAACTAACAAGTTATATTAAGTTAAAATACAAAATTGATTGCTTCTTAATTATCACTTTTAGCTTTGGCCCCTTCTGTGGCCATCATACCCATTGGCTGCTGATAAAAGAGATACTACTGCATGGCTTGCAAATGTGTTCCCAGGCAAGTTCATGCTGCTTCTTCTGCCATTAGCAAATGAGGTAAATCAACCCTTGATTTAATGTCTGGTTGATCTAAATTTTAGAAGTGATAAAGGAAATATTAAGTGCTGGATAAACTTACAATATATCTACACTGTAGCTATTAATTTGTGATTAAAATAAAAACACAAGAAAAAATCACCTTTTATAGCTACAGACTGCTGTCTAGGTTAAAAAAGTCATTCATGACATTGCTGAATGAGTGAAATCCTACATATATTCTATTTATGTCATAACTATGTTCATAATGATGCAACTTCTTTGATAAACTGTGTAGCACACAATAAGGTGTTGTTGAAAATAAAAATACAAAATATAATAGTGGATTTCAAGAATACCTAGTCACACTGAAATTAAGCATATGAAATTTACAATTACATGGCTGTAGGTTTTATTATTACTTATAAATTTCATGTTATGTGTGTTTTATGTAAACAATGTTCAAAACAAAATATGCGTGTATTTGTATACATGTATGTATGCATATTCATCTTATACTTATCTTCTCATGAAGACCTGGTGGCTCCACACTGACTAGCTTACACTCCTCTCAGTTCTTCAACTGATGCTAGAAAGCATTTAATCTAAACATTTTGTATTCAGATATTGGCTAAATGGATATTAAAAAATGCCTGGCTATGTTTATGTGGATGTCTCAACAGAGACATCGACTAAGTGTCATTTATTTTTCAATATTTTTATTTCCACTGCTTAATTACTAAATTTTACTTTAGATTTTGATATGTTGATCTAAGCAATACTTTCCAAATAAAAGTGTATTTATTGGAAATACCAATTGAAATCTAGTTTTATGACAACATATCTCCTATAAACTTGCTACAGCATAATCATTAAGTAGTCTCTTCCCCACACTCTCAAGAATACTAGGCAGGTTCTTTATTACTTAATCACATGCCCAGTCCTTAAGAATTTATCTTTTCAGTGTTTTTCTGACTATGGCTTGGGAGCTGTCAGCCCATTTTCTATAGTGAAGCAGAATACTATAGATACAATAATATATAAAGGAAGAAATTAATTTCTCATAATCTGAAGACAGAAAAGTCCAATATCAAGGTGTTACCTAGCATCTGGTAAGGGCTTTTTTTGTTACTTCACTGCAAGGTGAGAGAGGTATAAACGTGAATCTGTCCCCCCTCTCCCATACACAGCCAGTAATACTATCACTGAAGCAAGACCCACCTTCACACACCATCTAACTCAAATCACCTGTTAACAGCATCACTTGCAAATATCATATAGGCAGCAGTTTTCTCCTATGAACTTGGAGTGTGGCTGGGGAACACATTCCAAACACCGGGAATCACTAAACCAATCTTGTGTTTAAAATAACAGTCCCAAAGAATCGATAATATGACTTAGCTGTTATCCTAGGTAGACTGAATTGACAGATGGCAGGAACCAAGGCTGTGGACACAGTCATTGTCTCCACCACTTATGGGAGTCTGAGCTAAGTGTGCTAATGAGTCCTGATGAGAGGCGTTGCAAGCTCATCCAGGCTAATGGTAAATGGCCTTTCTCTGCACACATTCATCTGTCTTGAAGAACATTATTGGGCAAGTCGTTCCACTGGCTTCATTGCTCAGGGAAGAAGCATGCGATGTCTTCTACCACGGTGCTACAAAAATCAGTAATTGCTCATTCATTTTGTATGGGCAGTTATATAGCTTCCCAGTATGCATGTCCATCTGTCCTGCAATAAAACCTTTAATTTTTGAAGCATATAATTTTACAAGACTACTGGCAAAAAAATAAAATGACCTTGAGTTCCTATATCTGGTTGGTCATTTTGAGCCTCTGTTCTGAGCCTGCTTTAGGGTCTTTATCAGGTGTCTAATCTGAACTGATGTGAACAGTCACTTTCTTTCTAATCTGACATGTCCACTTTGCTTGGGTCTTCTTCCAGCCATCCAATTAACATCTAATTGCCTTTCTTCCAACAAAAAGGTAGAGGATGATAAATCTACTAGATGAAAAAGATTACTCAACTCATTTATGTTTTAGATATAGACGAGGTTATAAGGACAGATTTTATATCATTAAATGCAGTAAGTAGTTGTAAATGATATTAATACATATTTAAATGGTTTATACCAGTTTAATACATAGTCAAGGATAAAACTAAACCTCTTGTTCTATTTGTGTTTCTAGACTGGTGTTACTCCTTACTCCCAGGAGTAAGTCATGCTGCTGTATTTTCCAACCCCAAATAAGCCCATATAAAAAAACATAATCCACTTATTATAATTATAAGCTATATATCTATATTGGGCAGATCTAACACTACTAACTTATTTTCCAGTTATAAGACCCCCTTGTTACTTGTGGTTTCTCCTGACTACGTGGTTCAGGTCCAGCATGGCTTCCTCCTTGTCTCCTGTCTGCTCTCCTTCCTTTCTCCTCCTCCTCCTCTCTCTCCGGCTACCCCTACTCTCAAACCTCCAGCCCCACCTTTCGCCTTCACTGCCCAATCACAGGCTCTAGTCTTTATTGACCAGTGAAAATGGGGAGAAGGTTCACATGAGATCACCTGAGTGTGTGTGATGGACTGCTCTGTGGTGGGGTTTCTCTCTTGAGGAAACAGAATTAACATCAGAATACAGACAGCCTCAGGACAAGCCACAACAAAGCCACATGTAAGGCTGCTTTCAATCTTCCCCTTGATTTCAATCAAGGGGAAGAAGGTATTTTCCATCTTCTCAGGGGAATCATCCATCCTATTGTTGAAGATTTATTTGAGTATCTACAACCATGTAAATCCATACCATTTAGGAAAACAATAGGAATGAGTGGTGGCAGGTGTCATGAGGAAGAAGGGATAATTAACAGTGATTTTAGGATTCTGTTCTGTGTCTGAGGCACTCAGAGACTGTGAGCAAGAGTGCTGATCTGTTCTTCCTTTCACAGCAGGAGACTCAATTGTGAGACGGGGATTGCAACTTTTAATGATAATTTTAATAACAATTATCCAAAGTGACTCTTCCAAGGGACTTCCCAGCATAGTTTGATTATATCTGGCTTTCTGTATCATGTAATATGAAAACCTAAAAGGCTAGTTCACTCGAGCTATTGTCCTTGGCATCTCACAGCTTTAAGGTGGAGGGCACTTTAAAATGAAGACAATGCTTAGCTAATAGTCTCAGGAATTTCAGATTAATCAGATTGTCTGAGAGAATTGTCATTTGTTGTTTCCACTCTCAGGAAAATGTAAGATTTCTGAGAGAAATAAAATAGGCTTCCATGTTAGTCCCTAGCTCTGAAGATTATCGCTGCCCGAAGCCTTCATCAGAGAAGCCTTCTTATTACGGTGAGTGCATTAACCCAGAAAGCCAGAACTGGGCAGAAGTGCTGAGAATAAAGAAGAAATTATCCTAAATGGGATCTATCTATATCACCCCCTTTTCAAGGCTCAGGAGTGAGTGGGCAGGAAATAAGAGCTAGAGAGTATGAAGACATGCAACATAAAGGCATCTCTTGGACACTACAGAACCATTGTACTAATGAATTCACTACATCTATGGTTGTCTGCATAAGACTTGAACAAGATTTGGCCCTCAATGTGAGCTGAGAGGGGTATTTCAGATTCAAACTAATACGAGCTCTTATCTGAGAGTTTTTTTTCCAGGCTCTTGTTCTTGGAAGAGGAAAGAAGAGAGTGGGGACATAGTTCAGTCAGTAAAAGGCTTGCTGCAAAAGCTTGGACATGCGTGCTTGATCCCAGAGCTCAGGTATAAAACCCAGTGTGGTAGCTAGTATTTCCAGCCTGGAGGAGGCTGAGACAAGTGTCCAGGTAGCCTAGAGAAACGCCTCCTAAGCCGACTTATGTAAGGTAGACACATCAGTTTAATTGTGACTATGCTAGTTTTACTGTTTGGGATAAGAATCTAAAGCCCCCTTGGGAATTTTATAAATCACATGTGCTAGAGATACGTTTTCTTTATTTCTCATATATAAATTTTTTTGAGGAAAATACATTAAATTAATTAAGTGAGGAGTGGTGCTATATGAAAAGAGAAAAGAAATTTGTGGTGAAATGACATTCCAAGCCATTGTCTTCCCATCTTAGCAGATTTCCAGCTGGGGGAGACTTGGTGTGTCTTTAGGCATAATCACAGATAAGTATGCATGGAGTGGCTGTCTTAACACCCACTAATTCTTCTACAAACTCTGCATAAATCTAAACCAATCATAATTAGAGCCATATTTTCTGCAAAATCTAACTATATATTGAAGAGAGATTCAGGACTAAGTTTTGACTTTTTGCCAAATTATTTTTGTTCTTGTTTTTAAAGGAAATTCATTCTCTGAGCTACAGGATTTGCAAGAATGAGGAGACTAATGCCCGGTAAAGTGGAAAAGCGGACTGCATTAGAGGCCGTTAGATTACTTTTTTAGAGGATCAATTATTGTTTGAAGGGAGCATATAAACAGTTTTAATGACTATAAGATGACTATAAAATATCAATATAATTTCTTTTGGTGCTTGACAGAACTGCTTCATTTTTAGACAATAATTTTTAACAATTTTGAGTAAGAAGATGCTCACTGGATTGAACAAATGACTCTAGATCTAAATGAGGCATCACTGCAGGTTCTTAGGAGTAAAGTCCAGACAAAACATACAAGACTACTGATATTTAGATTGTATCAACTAGTTAACATATAAGTAATATAACAGGTATGAATGAGTTCAATAGAAGAAAGAGAATTTAGTTCTGAGATGATAAAGTTACCACTTTCACTTGGTTTATTTTAGAAGAGAGATACCTGTTTTATTCACTTTTGTTTAGAATTAAACATCTATCTATCTATCTATCTATCTATCTATCTATCTATCTATCTATCTATCATCTATCTATCTATTGTTTATCCTATCTATTTGTCTATCTCTCTATATCTATCTATCTATCTATCTATCTATCTATCTATCTATCTATCTATCATCTATCATCTTCTATCTCTTCAGTGTGTATGTGCTCATGTGCCACAGTATGCAAGTGGAGTTAGAGGATAATTTGCAGGAGTTGTGCCCTCCTTTCACTATGTGGATTCCAGAGATGAAACCCGGGTTGTCAGTCTTGATGGCAAATGCTTATACACACTGCATCATCTCACTGGCTTGGAATTTTTATTAATTTTTTTGAAAGTTCATTTACAAATTAATGAGTTTTTGGGTGACATTTTCATACATAAATATCATCACACATTTTTCTTAATGAGTCTTTAAAAATCTCTCTATGTGCATGTGTATATGTGTGTGTTTGGGTGCCTGCATGTATGTATGTGTGTGTGTGTGTTTGTGCATGTATATATGTATGTGTATGTGTGTATATGTGTGTATGTGTGTATGTATATGTGTGCACATTTGTGTGTGTATGTTTGTATATATATATATATATATGTATATATGTGTGTATATATATATATATATGCACACACATATATACATATTTATATATAAAATATATATTTTATATATACATATATATATATATATATATAAAATATATGTGTGTGTGTATGTGTGTATGTGTGTGCATGTGTGTAGAAGAGTGTGCAGGAGTATACTCAGATGTCGGTCTTTGTCTTTGATTGTATGTTTGGACCTCTTTGCTGTTCACCACTGTGTTCAGCAGGCTAGCTGGCCTGACATCTTTCAGGCACTCTCCTGTTTGCACCTCTTATTTCACCTTAGGAGCAATGGTTTACAGGTGTGTGCTACAGTGCTTGGCTTTAAATGGAACCAGGGGATTCAAACTCAGGTCTTTAGGTTAGTATGAAAAATAATTTTACCTACTTAGCCTTCTTCTCAGCCATTTATTTCAGTGATTCTTAACATTAGATTCTATTCAGAAAGAGCTTCTTTGCAGTATTTATTTTCTCAATATAATACTCTTATATGTGGTTTTCCTTTCAAAATGCACTTTGGAGGGATGTTTTAATTGAAATATTCCTGTACCTATGTAATTAATTCAGTTGTAGTAATCACTTCACTATTTGTTTCTGTATTAAAACATTCTGGTGCATGTCTTAAATTTATACTATAAAAATCAAAGCAAAATATCCCAATTATTAGGAAAAAACCCTAAAGCCACAATGTTCCTTATATATTTATTAATGACTTTTCTTCTGAGATCTTGACCTGCAAGTAACCTCTAACAGGATGTATCACATGTGGTTGAAACTCAACACTTCAAACATGGCCTTTAGCTTCTTTACTAGATAATTAATATACTATTCCTCTAGACACATATCAATGTTACACTTCATTTGAAGACTTTTGGATCCCACCAGAAAGAATCAACTCTGTCCTCCTGTAGTGGGAATTTTGCTTTCTTGAAAAACACAGAACTGTTATGTTAATATGTTTTTTTTTTTAATTTTGTTTTGTTTTGTTTTAATCCCAGGTGTGACAATGGGGCTGCTTCAGATCCGTCCATAGCAGCTAACTATGGTTTGCCTTGTACTCTGGCAAGGGCATGATTTTGCTAGTTGAAGATGGTTCACATTTGGAATTCTGGAGACTCTTCAGAAGATATATAAGTTCCAGAGACGCAAGAGAGACAGTGGTTGCTGCTCCTCTGGCTGCTGCTCCACCGGTTGCTGCGGTTTGTCAAGTGGTCCTGAGCAAAGAGACAACAAGAAGAAATTGGATATCCTGATGATGAAGATCAATATTGCCCCAAGGAACTCGAAACCCCCAACCAATAGAAAACAATTGAATGAGATCAACACCTCCCTTCCTGCTCCATTTTTTTCTCTCTACCTATTGTTGGTGGGTCAGAAGGGTAGAGAGGGGTGGCAGAAACAGTAACCCAACAAAGTGGCCAAAAGTCTCAGTTTTCATTGTGCCTTGTGCTTGCTTACACATTAACATTTATCAAATTATAAAATGTGTCATACATTTGTTTGCTTCCTCCAGCGAAATGACTTCCCCGAGAAGATATGCACCTTACCCACTTTTTATTACCAGTTCACACTAATAATGTTGCTTTAAGTGCAACATAAATTTGGCAAATTCTTAATAAATAACTGTCTTCAATAAATGTTATCAATATGAGTACCAATGGTGAACAGACAAATAATCCTACAGGAACAAGACATGCTCATTGAAAACTATATCTTATATTGGCACATTTTATTTTGTGTGTTTGTGTGTGTATGAGTGTATGTATATACAAGTGTGTGCTTTGTATAAAAACATGTGCATATGTGTGTATATATATTTTGTGTGTATATGTATATGTATATATATATATGTATATATATATATATATACATATATATATATATATATATATATACATGTGTGTCATGTGTATATACATATATGTGTGTGTGTATTGTACATGTATGTGCATTGTGTATATAAGCATATGAGTGTGTGTGCTGTGTTGGAGGGGGCCAGAGGTTGACATATGGTATCTTTCTCATTTTCTTTAGAGACAGGATTTTTTGCTGAACTTGCAGCTCACCTATTTGGCTAGACTGGCTGGCCAGCAAGCCCCAGGGATCCTCTTGCCTCTACCTCCTGAATCAACGGGATTACATGCCTATGTTGCCACACCTACTTTTTAAATGTGAGTTCTAGGGACTGGAAATCATACCTTCGTGCTTGCACAGCAAGGACGTTACCAACCAAGCCATCTTCCCAGACCTTCTTATATTTACTCTTAATAAATTCAAAGTCTTGCCAGCTCATCATCACTGGATCTGTGATAAAGTAGTTTAGCATTGTTATATTGATTTACAAGGAATTTCAGTTACCCGATACTCTCAAGCGGTTGAGTGCCACTGAGTCCAGTGATAAGGAGAATTTAGAGTGAATATATCTTGGAAAAATATTCTCAATCCTTTTTTTGAAATAAGTGAGTACACTTGAATCTTTTATTTGTTTGTTTCTCTTTTAGGACAGGTGACATTTTTAAATTTATTTTTTATTTTTTTTTTGGTTTTTCAAGACAGGGTTTCTCTGTGTAGCCCTGGCTGTCCTGGAACTCACTCTGTAGACCAGGCCTGCCTTGAACTCAGAAATCTGCTTGCCTCTGCCTCCCGAGTGCTGGGATTAAAGGCGTGCGCCACCACTGCTCAATGACAGATCTTAACGTACAATTGCTTAATCAATTTCTGGTATGAACAGAAGGTAAGAAAGACTTTGTAACACAGGGATGTAAGCAGAAAGGAAATTTTCCCATGTAGGATTTGAGCATCATAGATGTGACAGGCGATAGAAAGGGGAAATAGGAGGGAGTAGAAAGGACAGAGCAGAGGCAAAGGTGCTGGCAAGAATAGCAGTAGGGGAAGGAAATATGATCATCACTCTAGACAAAAGAAATCTTGGAAGTCAGAAGTTAGTATATATATTTTTGTGAGTGTGTGTATTTGTATACACACACATACCCGTTTATGACTAACTATGCCTTATGGTTATGGAAGTGTCGTTAAAATGGAATTCAGAAAATGAGCGTTTCCATGATGTGCCCATAGAGAGCTGGATGGTAGAGAATACTGGGAAGCAATATGGGTGTACTTGGTGCTTTGAAGACCCCATGTGATATTCCATGTTTTCCCTTCTCTATGTGGAGAAGTCTGAAAGTCCATCCATATTGACTGATGGCTACTAAGGGATGGTTGTGTTCAGATATGATTGTATCTAATGTCTTTTAAATTAGTGTTTCTCAGGTCAGACTGTAGGATAAATTATAGAAAGGTAAAGTTTATTTTCAATCTCTTTGGTGTTTAATCTAACCTTCCTACCATTTTCATCAAAACACAGATGCCAAGTTAAAGTTGATTGAGTTGCTTTCTTTCACTAGTGTCTCTCATGACTTTCCAGTGAGTGAAACATTGCTATGTTAGTAATTTCAGAAAATTCATGTATCAGGCTAATTGGGTTGTGAATGTGTTGTCCTCTTCTTTTACTATCCAATCATCAGGAACTTCCATAGTTCTAAGTTGAGAGATGGGAATCTGCGACAGAGCTGGCAGCTGACCCATGTCTCTTTGTATAACTTATCCTTCTGGAGTCTTACTCAGGTCAAATCCCATGACATTTTTTATCATGTGATAAGTTGGTGCTATGTCACTTCCATGTTTTAACTTTACGGTGGATAACTCATCATGAGCACCTTCAATTGCATAATGGCAACTTGCCGCATATCAGCCAGTGCTCAGCATCATGGTAGGAACTGCCCTTCTGGTAGAGAAGAGTTTTCTGACGAAGACACATCAACAAGATGATCCAACCAAATAAAGGGGGAGAGCTATCCTGCTCTTCTCTAGGTGTGGTTGGCCAAGGAATGTATGGGACATCTTCATTGCTTGAATTATGAATTCCTTTGGCAATTTTGGAACATAGGTTGTATAGTCTAAGTTGCAGGACTATTTGTGTCTTATTTGAACCAACTTTAGAGTCATCAGTTTTCCCAAGTCTATTCAAAACTGGTAGCCTTGTTAGTGCCTTAATAGATGGCTTGGTACAAGTTAGGGCCTGCATTTTAAAGTTTGGAATGTAAAATATGTCACATTCATAACAGCAGTGCTCTAGTAAATGTTCAGTGGAATACTGTCAGATTTATTTATTTTTTGGTTGTTTGTTTTGTTTTGTTTTAGCTGATATAATAAAATAGCAATGACATTACTGAATTCTTCATAGTCCCCTCAGGCACTGTAGTTTTGTTTTAGAATACATAAGAGCATCCAGGACTTGAAAAAAAATGAATGATGAGATCAAAGAATCATGCAATGAAATCGATGATGTAGCGCCTGACAGGCTTGCCCACACACCAATCTAGTGAAGGCATTATCCCAACTGAAGTTCCATCTCCCAAGTGAATGGCACACAGAACAGATGAAGAGCTAAGATGAACAGAGAAGTGTGAACTTTTCACTGTCCCCACTAAAATAAAAATTCTAGGAAAAACTTAAGTTGGTAGAGCTTTCCACATGTGATAGTTTCCTCTACTCTCCCTCACTCTGATGTCACTCACGCTCACTAATGCACAATGTTAAATGTAGATTACTAATTATAGACCTCTGCACTTATCTCAAAATAGTCTAAGTAACAGTGCTTTCCTGAGAAGTATGGATTTAATTCATTTCCTGAGTTGCTATGAATGTTTTTGAGGTTCAGAATTTGTATTTTACTCCTAAAAGAGCGCATTTAAATAAACATAATTATTAAGAGATTTTCAGTTTAAAACTTTCAGATTTTCCTAAATAGAATTAAATCTTCAGTTTATATGATAGACAATGAAGGTAGAACCTAGGTTCTACTTTTGAGAACAATGAAGATGGTAATGGAAACTTGAAGTTCTCTAGAAAGATTTAATTGAAGAAATAGTATGTGTGATGGCTAGTTTTATGTCAACTCAACACAAGCTAGAGTCATTTAGGAAGAAGAGTCCCAACTCCCCACAGAGCAATCTGGGGGGCAGGGAACAGGACCTTTTCTTAATTGATTATGGATGTGGGAAAGCCCAGATCACTGTGGGTGGTTTCACCCTTGGTCAGGTGGTCCAGAGTTGTATAAGAAAGCAGACTGAGTGAGTTAGAAGAAGTAAGTCAGTAAGCAGCATTCCCCCATGGCCTTCTGGTCAATTCCTGCCTGCAGGTTCCTGCCTGGACTTCTGCATTGATGGACTACAGGCCATAAGATGAAATAAAACCTTTTTCTCCATAAGCTGCTTTTGGTCACAGTATTTTATTACAGCAATATGAATGAATTCTTACTAAGGAGGTATAAGACAGATGATTTAAAGTACAACATTAATTCAAATTTCAACTGATTAGTATTAATTAAAAACGACATGTTATTTTTGAAAATGACATGTAAGTTTGAAAAAAAAAAAAAAAAAGGTTAGTAAGCTTCTTAACTCACCAGGTACCTGAACCTCCCGAATGTTTTGTCTTTTGTTAACACGTTATGATTCCTTAATTGACAGTTTCATGAATTGGTTCCTAATGCAAATGGTGAATTTCAACACCTGTAAACTGACCCTGCAGAGCCTGATGTACAGAGCGATTTTGCTTCTGTCTAGAAGCGTTAAAAACATGCTTATGATGGTATCCCCTTGAGAGAGAAAGGAAAATAAGTTTCTCCTATCGTTATGAGCATCTGTCTTCATAGTTGAGCGACATTCCAAATGTTTAGGTTTGTGTGGCGAGTGTTGCGGAGTTCAGCTTGTGATGTAAATTAGAGATAATTTGGTACAGGTCAGCATGACCTAGTCACAATTGTGACATTATTATTATTTTTTTCTTCCTAAGCAAAACAAAGCACTGGGTTAATCATAATTCTCTGAACTGATCTGAAGGATAAACAAGCTGAACAGGAAGAAATCCTGTCATGAAATGCAAGAGCCTGGGAAAAGCTGGAGTGGGGCCCGGAGGTATCACTGCCTTGAGGCTCGCGCTGCGGTCCACTTAGGCCTTCTTTCTCTTCCTCCCTCTGTCTGCTGTCCTCCCTCCCTGACCTCTGCCCTGTCTGCTTCTCCTCTCAAAAACTGCTTATTCTGAAATTTCACAAGCACATGTTTTTCTAAGTCCCTTGTAACTAAAAGTATAGCTCCTGGGCCACCAGCAATGACATTAGGAGCTGGTTAGAAATGCAGGGGCGCTGGTGTATAGACTCATACTTTGCAGTTAACGTGGTTTGCGGGCAATCCGAGTGCACAACAGTGGTTGAGAAGCCTTTGTCTGTCTCTCGCCTTTTCTTCACATTCCCCATCTCCATTCCTAAAGGGATAAGCTAGAGGTAGAAGATCAGTTTCTCTTCAGCAGATGTCGAGGTTTGATATGGCTCCAAACAGCGCCTCTCAGCAGATGGCCAGTGTTTGAGAACAGAGGACCAAGCAAGATTTCTAGTCTTTTCTCATTACCACCCTCTTTCCTTCTCATCTTGACACTTGGGTATTGTCTGGATTCATTTAGATGGACCAGCCACCACCTTCCCATCAGGCTTTGCGGTGATCACTGTGGCTTGCTGCTTTTGCTCCGCACCTTTCAGAAAACAAGCCGTTAAGATCTCTGCTCAGCGAAAACCCTCTTTCCCATTCTACTGCCTTTACCACTTTTGTCACCGGCAATCTTTTTCTTTTCTGGGAACTATTACCCTGGGAATTTTAGAGATCGAGAGGGAGAGATAAGTGCGTCTAGCTCTTGATTACTACCAAAAGATTAAGTTTTTCAGCGGTGACAACGTTCATAATGCAAATTTTGTCCTTTTAAACTCACTGGGTAATCTGGCAAGAATTTTTCTAAAAATGGTAAATTCTGTACTGAAATAATTTTCAGCTAATCACACATACAAAGACAGGCACTACGGCTGTACCTGACCTGCATACCAAGCACTTGAAACAAAATAAACTGATTTTGTGTATGCCTTGGCGCATGCACATGCATTTCCAGGACCTCCTATGAACACCTGCTCCTGTGAGCAGGTGACCAGGCATGACACACAGTGACTGGCATCTCAATGATTAGAAAGGGATCATGTTTTGAATTTTTATCTTAAAAATGCAATTTTTATCTTGTCTCAGGATGGACCTATGACTTTTATTTCACAACTCCCAGGGTTGGCATTCTATATTCTTGACAGGTGTGTTTAAGCCCATAACAGTATTATTTCTTTTTCTATCTGGGAGTTCAAAGAAGGAAAGTTATTTTCCCCTTTCCAAGATGAATCACTCTGATCCAGCCCTTATGTAAGAACAATCTTTTTCTCTATCTTAAGGTGAGTTTCCCGAGAGTCTCCATTCTTTTCTCTCCCATCCATGCTTTTAGTCCTATTCACGTGGATTTCTTATAAAAACCATCTTGGAGCGCAGCAGAATGCTTTAGACTAGGACTGCAGTTTCTCCCTCTCTGAGATTCCGTTACATCAAACATCACATCCATAAATAAATTACACCCCCTTCCTCACTTTACAGGTATCCTTTCTCTCCAGGGCTTAACTTTTGTTGTTTTTTGCCTAATCTACTGCTAGGCTTTCAAATATCTTATAATTAAAAATATTATTGTATAATGGTAATTCTGTCATTTTAAAGTCAATTATATTAAAATCAATTCTGAACTCAAGCAAAACTAGGTCTGTTGGCAGACACAGACCTATTTTACATGACTGTGTCAATGAGGTCTGTTTTTCTTTTTGTTCTTTTCTGTTCTATATGCAGGAACACTGAGTTAGGATTTGGAATTCATAGTTGAACACAACCTAGATGTTGTTTTTCTAGGAATTTGTAATTAAATATATGTGTGATATGCAACACGTATGAATGTATATGATACTTATTATTAGAAAGGTACCTACTGCAGTCTATCTAATGTGGTATTGTTATATCTGTGAGCTTTTTATGTCCTTAGCTTTCTGTAATTTGTCTCTTTATTTCCTCCTTTCCCCCCTGGCCCTCTCTCTTCCTTGCTTTCACTTCCCCTCTCCATGAAGCAATGCATAGCCTTCTTCTTAAATGGGTGAATGTGACCTTATTTGGAAAAGGGTCAGATATCTTTATAGAGCCAATGAAGCAAAGCATCTTGGGATGAACACATTTTAAATTACCCAGCTCGGTCCTTGTTCTGGTGACAGATGTCTTCATAGAGATAGGAGTGAGACAAGACAGACACACAAAATAGTATGCTTTATAAAGATGGCAGCAGAAACTGGACCCATGTGGGTATAACCACGAGGGCCTGCAGGGAGCAAGGAAGGACATTTCCTTCAGTATCGTGGAAGGCATGTGATTACACCAGTACTTCCTTGTGGACTCCAAGTTTCTACAACTACAATGAGAAAACAAATTTTGATTGTTTTAAGCTATTTAGTTGTATATAATGCTTTAAAGTGGCCCCAAGGAAGTAATACAACAGATGAGCACAGGCCAAAGGTCAGAGAGCAGCCCTTCTTGCATTTACTGATAAAAATTTTTGTTACTAAAATTTGTTATTATTATATAAGTTGGTGTGGAAAGTTTAAAAGCATATTCTATGGATACATAAAAATGTTACAGACAGGAAGTTGAGAATTATATCTATTTCTTGGACATCGAAAAATCAGGTATGGTTGCAAACATGATGGTTATTCTTCTAAGCTAAAGCAGTATCAATAACTTCCCTCCATGTAAAGAAATGCACATGTAGCTATATTATAACATAGAGAAGAGAGGGTATATATTGGGATGAGGAAGAGATGAATGCAATGTGTAGGAGTTATGAAAGAGGGTATAAAGGGAATTGTGTTTCTTGTTCTAACTCTGTCAAGTATCATTCTGGTTTTGGTAGTAGATAACTGCATAAAAAATCCTTTTTATAGTGAAAATGCCGAAGTCAATGTGAAGCTCCCCAGCTTCTAGAAACTGTCTAGAAAGTCACTAAGATATATAAGCCTTAGGTCTTGTTCATTTCTTTGTGTGATTTTTTTATAATAAAGTTTATAAAAATTTTAAAATAATATTAGAAATATTTATTGTGTGTATGTGATGGGTATGTTTGTGTGTATGTATGTGTGTGTATGTATATGTGATGGGTATGTGCATACATCCTGGTGCAAGTGTGAAGGTCAGAGGAGGTAACTTTGTGGAGATGTTTGTGTCTCTCCTCCTTTATATGAAATCTAGGGATGGCAGTTAGGTGGCCTAGCCTTCACTGGATGGATAATTCTTCCAGCTCTGTCTAACTTTTTAAGGGCCTTCTAAAAGTAATACTGAAATTTTATTTTTTCAATTACCAAACACACTCATTCCAAATGTAAAGAAAATACTGTTTGTATATTCAGAGGCTAAAAACTAATTGATAACATTATGATAAACTTATGAGTTTATTACCATATGGCTGGAGTGCTGTTGAATATTTCAATGGGCATGATAATGAAAATATTGGCTTCTTTAAAATCATTTCCAAGAGTAAAAGGAACCTCCTTAGATAAGCTGAAATGACTTAAGAAAGCAACAGGCCACAGTATAAAGTACGTGTAGAGGGAGAAAAATGTAAATACACAATTATCCTGGTGTGCACGGACAATTCTCCTCTCATCTTTTCACTGTGAACTATAAAATGAAAGCAGAAAAATGTATTAAATGCAGATGTAGCTAATAACTTCCCTTGGCATGCATTTCTATGTCGCTCCATTCAGGTTGACTAATTAGCATTCTTGCAGGTCTTTTCAGCTACAGCTTCCTAAGCAAGCATCCCAAACTCCCTTTGCCTGCCTTTGCAATTTTTATAGATAAGAAATTTAAAGTTCTAGATTTCATACAGGGACAAATCTTTTATGTAAATTTAAGAACTTTTTTTTCCCAATAATAAAGCCCAATTTAAAACAAAATACCCTTCTTTGTTAAAGCAAATAAAACAAACATTAAATATGTGATGAATTGTCATGGTCATTAAGTGGCAAAATACCATTTTTTAGCTTCTTTCTTCCTCTCTACCCCTTGTCTTCCCTTCCCTTTCCTTCCCTCCCTCCCCTCCCTCTGCTCCCTCCCTCCCTCTCTCCTTCCCTCCCTCTCTCTCCCTCCCTCCTATCCCTCCCTCTCTCCCTCCCTCCTTTCCTCCCTCCTTCCCTTTCTCACTTCCTTTCTTCCTTCCTTAAGGCAGGGTCTTTTATATGCTAGGCTGGCAAATCCTGGGATTATAGCTATTCACAACCACCTCTGGTTTATGTGTTTTATGATGGGTTGAACCAGGAGCTCCCTGCACACTAGAGGAACACTTTGATAACCAAGCAGCATCAAAGAAAATTGCCTGACCAAATAACGACACAACAGCATTTTTAAAAAGCTTTGCTATTTATTGGTACACAAAACTCCACATACTTAACACATATTTTTTTATGAGTTTGTACCATTATCACTATCAAAGTTTTATACAAATTTACTATCTCTTAAAATTTCATGTGTTCTCCTGTGCGCATGTTCGTGTTTGCTGTGCAATTTGTCAGTTAACATGGGCTCTAATTTCTTTTTAAATTTTAAAATTTTATTTATCTTGCTTCTCAACCACAGTTTCTTCTCCCTCCTCTCCTCCTGGTTCCCCATCCATTCCTCTTCTGTTTCTCTTCAGAAAAAGGCCAGTCTCCATGGATATCAACCAGCCATGGTATACCAAGTTGCAGTAAGACTAGGGTACCTCCTCTACTGTTAAGACTAGACAAGGCAACCCAGTAGCAGGACATGGTCCCACAGGCAGGCAAAAGAGTCAGAGACAGCCCCTGCTTCTACTGTAGGTGTCCCACAAGAAGATCAGGCTACACAACTGTAATATAGGTGCGGAGGGCTTAGGTCAGTCCCATGCAGGCTCCTTGCTTAAAGGTTCAGACTCTGTGATCTCCTATGGGCTCAGCTTGGTTGATTCTGTGACTTTTTTGGTGCTGTCCTTGACCTTGCTGGAACCTACAATACCCCTCCTCCCACCTTCCTTTGGGATTTCCCAAGATCCATCTAATGTTTGGCTGTGGGTCTCTGCATGTGTTTCCATCAGTTGCTGGGTGAAGCCCCTCTGATGACAACTGGGCTAAACATCAATCTATGAGGATAGCAGACTATCATTAGGAATCACTTCATTTATTATTATTATTATTATGCCTTTCCTGTTTGTTTCTATTGTGGGTCTCTGGGCTGTCCAGCATCTGGTTCCTGGCTCTCCGGGAAGTGTCAAGGGTGGGCTCTACTCAGGCCATGGGCATCAAAGCTGTATCAGCCATAATGTATCACATTCATTATAGTGCATAAGTGCCCTCTAGTATCACTTTACACCAATTGATCAATAGATCCCCATTTTCCTCCCCAGTCATAATTCTATTTTCAGCTTTTATGGGTTTGAGGGAATGTGCTGGCAAGGGTGGCAGTGGCTGTGTTCCTTCAACCCTGTGCTTGGGTCTGAATCAACAAGGGAGTGGGATGGCATGGAGAGGTGTCATTGGGGTGGCAGTGATCATACCGGTGGCAGAGGAGGTGGATTGGAATCAGCTGCACGTTTGATTATTTAAAAATACCTTACAAGCTCACACTCATTTATCATTTAGATTTCCACCTATGGTATATTTGATAGGCAGGAAAATTACCCATGAGATGCACACACTGTGTGCTCTTTACCATTTTTCCAATGCTTACAAGTTGTTCCCACATTTTATTTGTCTGAATAATGTTGCAGTGAACATGGACATGAAGTCCCCACCGTGAAATGCTGATTTCATTCTTTTTCATGTATCCTGCACTGGAGTTGCTGAACCATGTAGGAATTTTACTTTTAAGTATATTTTTTCTATATTTACAAAATTTTATTTTTCTTTGCATTTTTAAAAAAGTAAAATATAATTACAAAATTTCTCATCTTTATCACCTACCTCCAACTTTTTCCACTTGCCCACCCCAGTCTCAAATTTATGGCCTTTTTTTTTTTCTTTATTATTGTCACACACACGCACACACACACACACACACACACACACACACACACAGCTATATAAATACAGTCTGTAAGTTCCCTTAGAGTTGCTTGCATGTACATGATTACTCACATTTTAAGATAGGGAGAACAAGATGAATTTTAGCAATGCATTATATTTTATCCACTGCATCTCAAATATTATTATTTCGTCCTTTAATCATATAAATATTTATCAATAGCTTGTATTTCAAAATAGTAGTAAGCCCTTGATATCTGCTATGTGTTTTATATTTGTGGCTGCAATATAATTTGTAGTAGGGAACTCCAAGTCTTTGATAAATATGTGTGATTTGTGGCTATCTTGCTGCAGCACAGTTATAAAGGCTATCTTGCTGTGATACGTGAAATACATATTCATGTATCAAATAATGTGGGGCCAAGTTTTTCTCCCATATAGTATCTTAATCATTCTAGCTATACAAGTCAAAGTGAACATTTATCTCAAATGATCTGTAGTACCATTTTTTTCATAAGTCAAATGATCAAAATTGAGTAGACACGCTTCTGGAATTAATAAATGCTTATTTTATTTTTAGATGGATCTTATCTTGACTGGGATAAAGGAACAAACAATGACTTTCCAGCCAGTTGGCTCTGAGTTTCTGTCAGATTTAAACAGAATCATTTAGGAAACACTTTTCTGTAAATGTGGAGGCTCAGCCTTCTTTCATCCCTCCTTTTCTCTCAAGCAGGGACCCTTGTTTTTAAGAGCAACAGCCTATCGTTGTATTGTTGAGAAGAAGGACATTGGATATTTCAGTATTTTCTTTGATAAATTTATCCTCCTTTAATATTAGTATACATAAATATAATATGTACATATAAAATACTTTATACATACATACCTAAAATATTTCATCTCTATGTACCTATGTGTTTATATATTTGTGTATTATCTATCATCTATCTATCATCTATCTATCTATCTATCTATCTATCTATCTATCTATCTATCTATCTATCTATCACCTATCTATGTTTTGACCCTCAATGGGCCGATTCCTGCTTTTCTTTATGGTAGGGGCACTTTTAATATCACAGTCAGGGATGCCTTAATCTTGCCTCTTGATATGCTAATTAAAACTTTATGAATGTATTATTAAACATTTCTTTTTTAGCTGAGGCTGCATTTCAAGACCGTTCTCTCGTTAGAGCTCTGAAAAGCAGGACGACACTGCTGAATACTGCTGATTTTTCACGTCGTATCCACCCTTTCTCTGGCAAGGAGAGGGCAACGATCACAGAGTTACAGAGTCTCGCCATTTCAGGATATATATCTGAAACTATGTCAAAAGATGTTGAGGGTTCACTATGGGGAAAGGGAGGAAGGCAAAGAGGATTCCTCCCTTAAATTTCCATATGTAAGTGCCAAGTAAGTAGAACTGAAAGCTAAAGGAGAATCCAGAAAGCAGAATCCCGAGTCTGTTTGGCAGTGACACCTGCGTGGGAATTCATTTTCTTCAGGAAGCAGCAGCTGCAGAACTTTCAAGTCCTCGAAAAAAAAAAAAAAAAAAAAAAAAAAGGAAAATCACCTGTGCTAATAGATCATGCTGATCTGATTTGCAAAGTAAATATCACTCTATGCATAGGCAGGAGGAAATAACAGTACATGATCTTGGGTCTGTTAAGACACATTACAACATTCATCACGGTGCGTTTAAAAGAATTATATTTGATCATATTTGTAAAAGGCACTTAAAGAAATAAAGGCTAAATAAAAATGAATAAAACTACCCATAACCTCAACAGAGACTCTGCTTCCCGTCCTTATTTTCTCACAGATCAGAGATGAGCAGCTCATCTAGACAAGCAGGTTGGGAAAGGGAAATGAGAGAAAGGACAGAGGAAAGCCAGTTTGATTCTAGAGGAATTTGAAACTGTTTTTGCAGAAAAACTTACAGGATGGTCAGGAAGACTAGCTTCATGCATGATAGGTAAGGGCTGTATCACCGAACTACCTATCCAGCCTAGGAGAGCTAGTTTAAAATCAACTCGTTTGTAGCATGCACACATAAAGACAACAATAAGAAATTTTAGATGCTTCTTCTTCTTCTTCTTCTTCTTCTTCTTCTTCTTCTTCTTCTTCTTCTTCTTCTTCTTCTTCTTCTTCTTCTTCTTCCTCCTCCTCCTCCTCCTCCTCCTCCTCCTCCTCCTCCTCCTTCTTTTTTCTTCCAGTTACAGGAATCTGACTCTTTGGAAGAGCTCCCCCAATAAGTCCTTATAACAACATCAGGATACTATCGAGGCTTATGGAGAATTCACTTTAGCCATTAATAACAGCAAACCTAGAGAGGTAAGTGAGGTGCTAGTACTGTTTAGTAAGGATCTTGGGTGTTTAGTAAGAGATAGTAGTTTGATGGTGTTCTAAAACTGAGGTTTTAGTCTAGTCAGGTGAGGGTTCTTGTCATTAATTGAGACCTTGAGCCACTTTTCCTGGGATAAAAGAAAGGAACAGGAGAAATAGATGTTTGTTTGTTTGTTTGTTTGTTTTTCAGGACTTGTAGCTAATATCTGGGTCACTTCAGTCATAGTGGTGGGATTAACATTATCTTTGATTTCTAGCTTTCTCAGCAACCCCTTGTAAACACATTTAAAACATTGTGGAGAAAAAAAGTCATTGTTTGCTTCAAAATTTCCCTAGAATTCATTTAAATTTTATGCTCATTTATAGTCTTGTTGATTTTTCAAATTGCCACCCTAATTTTTGATAGTCTATTGAATGTAATTTTTTTAGCTCATCAGTATTGGAATTCACATTTTTTTCTGAGTGTACTTTTCTACTTGCTTATATGCACTTATATTTCCTCTTTAAAAAATTCTTGGTTGAGGAGCTGAAGGGGTCTTCAACCCTATAGGTGGAAGAATAACCATGAACTAACTAGTACCCCCTGGGCTCACGTCTCTAGCTGCATATATAGAAGAGGATGGCCTAGTTGGCCATCAGTGGGAAGAGAGGCCCCTTGGTTATGCAGACTTTATATGCCCCAATACAGGGGAACGCAGGGGCCAAGGGGTGGGAGCAGGTGGGTAGGGGAGCAGGGCCGGGAGGGGGGAGGATATAGGGAACTAGCTGGATAACACTTGAAATGTAAATGAAGAAAATATCTAATAAAAGTAGTAAAAAAAATAAATAGATGCATGATTCTCATCAAAAAAAATATATACTTACTGATAAAATAATTTCTTTCCTAGAAACACTGATAATCGTTTTTAAGTAAACTTATAGTTAGACAGTGTACACAGATATATAATGTGTTTTAAATACTCTCTATGTCTGGTGGTATCATATAAGGACTATTGAATATATTTCCTTGTGATTCATTTTTAATATTTTGTGTTCTTTTACTATGCTTAATTCCCAAAGAATATTTTGTATGTTTTGAAACAATTTAGCACTCAACATTAGATATAGGCTCCTCAGTTATGGATAGTATTAAATGTTTATTAATGATATTTTTAGGGTATGAGAGGATATGAATATAAAAGTTCAACAATTTTAATGTAATATTTGATTCTCAAAATACTCAATATTATTAATATGTTTGATGTATACAATGCATTTAAATAATAAAAAAAATTAAAAAACAAAACAAAACAAAAAAATTCTTGGTTGTGTTTTTTGTTCATTTTTCTGTTTGAATTCTGTTTTTTTTTTTTTTTTTAAATATGGCGTGCATCAGTTCATCTTCAGCTCAAACCCTGCAAGGATTTATTTCCTTTGACATTTGCATTTCTCTGCCATTCTTACATGGGTAAAAGTTTTAAATCCATTGTGGTTGAACTCACCAAGCTGCTCCCATGTGTACCTGTTCTGTCTTTTCGAAGAAACCTTCTCCTGTCTTGATATTCTCTGTATTTTATCCCAACTATTTAAAGTAGCAGAGATAAAGGACTTTTATTTTTATTTTTCAAGAGACTTTAGAGAGATGGTTCACATGCTTGTGACTTATTGTTAGGATGAGTATTTTTTTGAGCTTTACAAAAGTGTTCTCTCCCCTTCTTTATTAGCATTTATTAATTGTACAAAATAGAGGGTCTCACTATGATACTTCATGCATGAACATAATATACTTGGATTATCTTCAATTTCCCATTATCATATCCTGCTCCCCCCCAGCTGTACTCTTCTCCTTACATCCAAGCCTTTTTTCTACTTTCATATATTACCTCTATAGCTTTCTGTTTATTTTAAATTATTTTTGTTGCATACCTGAGAAGAAATTTTGGATTTTGAACAGTCAGTGATAGGACTTTGGGGATCTTGTGGGTTATTACAATTGTGTATTATGACTTTAATACGGTTGTGTATTAGGACTTTGGGGATCTTGTGGGTTATTGCTTTGTGTATTATGAGATGCTCACAACCTGTTAAGGGGTGGCAAGTGTGGAATGTTATGGATTAAAGTGATGTGGTTGAATGTTGTCTACAGTGAATGGGTTTGGATGATTGATTTTCATTGTCAACTTGATTGTATTTACCTAGGAGAAACACCTAGGAAAAACATGTCTTTTAGGGTGTTTTCAGAGTCTGTAACTGAGAAGACTTATCCTGAATATGTGTGGGCAGGAATCCCAGGCTGAATAAGAAGGCTAAAAGGAGAACGTGAGATAAACAGTAGAGTTCATCTCGCTGCTTCCTGACCAGCTGCCTCATACTCTTGTTTCCATAGACTCTGCTTTCTTAAACTGTGAGCCAAAGAAAGGCCTTCTTCTTTACTCTGATTGCGTCAGTCATTTTGACATAAGAAGTCATGAATATTTTACAATTCTATAATAGTAAAACTAGTCACATGAAGGAAGAATCATTAGTTTTGTTTATCTGACTGGGTGAGTTACTGTAAGAATGGTGACCAGAAACATTAGGAACGTTAAGATACAGAAATAGAAACCACAGTTTATGTAATATTTTATAAATGGGTTTGAATTTATGCCCATTTATATTGATTGATAATGAGTTTGTAGACTTTGTGTTATCAAATTGTTTGCAATGATCATTTTCTCTTTTAGGAAATATTCACTGACAAGTTTATAAGTACGAAGCTTGATGATGGGGTGATAAGTGAGGTTGCTCAGTGGGTAGAGGTATTATTGCTCAGCCTCATGATCTTAGCTAGACTCCCAGGATGCATATGGTGCAGGATGAGACTCAACTCCCATACAAGTCCCTCTGATTCCCACTCATGTGTTGTGCTGTGGCATGCAAACACACAGAAGAACACACAGAAACATCAACACTTAATGAATAAATAAATAAATAAATAAATAGGTAAAACATTTGATAAGGGTTTTTCAAATTTATTTTCTTGAGGCAAGGAAAGAGACAGAGTGAATTCTCTTTCTTTGAATTTGTTCATTGAAAAAAAAATGAAGACAATTCTTCACATTAAGAAGGCTTCACCTAGTGATTGCTTTTCCCACCAGTAGGCTGTTTGCAGTAGGCTATTTGGAAGTGAAAGGATCAGCTTAGGGGCTTGCATGAAAAAGTGGGTTATTAAATGCCCATGCAAATAGTTTCACTTTTAATTTAAATATGTATGTTATAATTGTTTAAGGGGCTAACATTTTATGGTTTGATAGAGTAATGGGATAAGACAGTTGAAATATTATTGCTCAAGGCAACCTGTGATGAAACCTGGAGTAGTTACACCAAGAATCTGCTTGTTCAGGGTCAGGACCTAGCTTTCAGTCTTTGTCTAAACTAAATGGTGTATGTGTTCTCTGACAAATTAAAGCAGCATCTCTGGAGAGTCATGTGAGAGCAAAGGGAGGTCAAAATGGGAACAAGATTTGAGTACTGTGGATGAACGGATGAATGCTTTGACGTTAACAGAGCATGCTTATTCAAGTGAACTTAAACATGTGGATTCCTAATTCCCATCTTTGTCTGAGGAACCAGTTAGTCAGTGATGCTTCTATCTGTTGCCAACTGTTCTTCATTAGACAGCAAATCTTGTACTGATAGGAATAATATTTGTTTTTCTTCTTTTCTGATGCTTATGTTTCTAATATTTGGCACACAGAAGAAAGAGTTTGAAAAAATATTTTTGAAAGGATAAGTGGCTCTCTGTAATTTGGTATGAAGCAAGGAAATAGGCTGAACAGTTCCTGAAGACTTCAGAAGATTCATCATGAAATTTAGGTGGTATTATATATTTTACCCATGGAGAATAAAAGCCAGTGTATGTTCATCTGAATTTACCTATAAAATCAACAATCTATCATTTTTTATTTTTATGACTATAGCATACATACGCAGCAAATTTGAATTTTTACAAGTGCAGTGCTACATCCACTCCAGTAGTGACCCCCTGACAGACTGGAAAGTCTGGGCACAGTGCCGAGGCAAAAAGTTCACAGAAACTTAGTCTCCTGAAATCGTGGCATCCTGTATAAAGAATGCTCCAATGTCCTTGCTTTAGTTGGTAAACAGATCTGTGTGCTTTCCCTTAATATTGCTTTATTATAAGTACTTCTAAAGATTGAATTTTTGACATATAGCTAGGTTAGATTCTAGGCAGTCCTTGATCCAACCTTGGGCATGAACAGCTAAGTCACTGCCCTACACAGGAATTCACCACTATCTAGGAATAAGGAAGTTTGTGACCTGAGAAGGAACTAGAGTAGTTACTTAGAACTATAGCTAGCTGAGTTACACCCAGATACAAGTATTTACAATGGCCTAGGGGGAAGGTGGACTATGGCAAGGGCAGGAAGCCCTTGCCCCTGGCTTCTAAGTTTAAGCTGACCTTAGGTGGAATTGTTTTTTGATCCCAGTTGTTAACCTTGAATCTTATCCCAGTTGGTTCCTGTCAGTCCTTCCCCACTTGCATTACTGCTTTGCTATCTTGCTGGTGTGTCATCTAACTTCCCTATTTTCTTCTGTATAAAAAGTCTGATGCTTGATTTGACAAATTACATTCAGATCCACACTCTCTTGTGTAGTTTCTGTTTTTCACTCGCAGAATCCTTGCCCACCTTACTCCAGAGAACTGGACTCATGCAGACAAGGGGCCTAAGGGGGTCTGCAGCAGTACAGTACTGATAAATATTATTCAATGGCCTCTTCCCTCTTGCCTGCTTTTAAACTAAACTTCAGCGTTTTCAGCCTTTTGCTAAAACTTTTCAGGTAAATAAAATGTTGCCCTAGCCTTACCAAGAGGGCTTTACAGCCTCCTGCTGTGCTGGGGTTATAAATGTAAACCAGGATACAAGCATCATCTTTTCATGAAGAACTCATGGAAGGGTTTTCTTATTTTGAAAACAGGACCCAAAAGTTTTCTTCCTTATAAAATGGTACCTAAGACAAGGAAACTCAGATTTAAAAAAAAAAAAATTGCCCGATGCTATCTGCATGAGATAAGAGTATCTAATAGGCCCCTAGGGACTGTAAGAGGAAAGTCAAGAGAATTTCAAAGCAACAAGGCTACATCTCTGACTTATTGAACCAATACTATACTGGAAATTATCTCTAGTTTTCTCCGCCCAGTTAGATACTACATGCTCTCATTGTTGAGGTGACTTTTAGTCATGCAGTGGAGCGTGAAGCATCTGTGTTGACCTAGGCTGTTGTGCTACATGAGAAAAAAAGAGAGAGAGAGAGAAAAGCATGAATTAAAGTAGATCACAGAGACAAGCTTCTCCATTTCCTTTCCTTTATGGGGTTATAAATAGTGTGCTTATCAACTGACAATCTGATGCGGAGGAAGAAGTCAAAAAAGTGTATTAATTCAAGGACTGCCACTACTAAAGCATGAATTTTGAGAGTCATTTGAAGTAGAGACAAATATCTGTTACTAGTTTGATAGTCCCAGAAGGCATCTTGTTCCCAAAAAGCTTTGCAATATAGGCCAAATTATTTTCTGTCTACTTGTGTAGAGAGTATAAGTAGTGATTCTAAGAGAATTCTATTCTAGTTGACAAAAGTAAAACCAATCTGCTTCTAAAGTTCAATTCTTCAGACCATTGCTTTTTTTTTTTTAATTTAGGTACATGAAACTAAGTGTAGCATTAATTTTTTTCTAAATCAAATTAAAATGTAAGTATAAGAGGATAAGGAATTCTTAGCATTTGAAAATCTACATTCACAGAGGTAAATTTTGTGATGGTTATTGTTCAGTTGGAATAAAGTTTCCTGCAGATACAGGGATGCCAGTTATCAGTGGATTCCAGGTTATTTTATAAGTATTGGCACAAAAAATACCTGTCTATGAGTCTATATTTGTATAATTGTAATGAGACAACTTTCCTAATTCTTGCTAAACTTACCTTCTGAGTAAAGATGTCCAGTTCTCATCTCACCGTCAGAGTGTCTTCCTTCGTTTTCCTTTGGCTTCATACACTTTTTAATTTGATGTTATGAATTCACTGCACTTTGTCTTAATCTGTCTACTGTACAGGTCCCATTCTGTAGGAATATACCAGAAAGTGTGTAACATAAGCAGAAAGTTTCAGCCTACTTAATTTGTTCATTATTGAAGTCACATACATATTGTTGTAGCTTTCTTTGAGCCTAGCAAATATTAATAAATTAGAAAAAGAAAATTCTCCAAAGCAGATAGTTTACATATACCTATACAATCACCAATTTTCTGTATTACTTATCAGTAACTAATTATAAAACATTTTGGAAAAGCCACAGTATTAGGAGCCTGGGACATATTATTTCTCAACTTGTGTCACCTTGAGCAACTGAACTTCCTTAGTTTTCAGTTGCTTATCTATAAACTTTATTTGCTGAAAGATGATTTTGAGAATTGATTTTTTTTTTCCTTTTCAGCTACAAGACCAATGGACACTTCAGTGTTCTATGGCTTTCAATTTTAGCAACAAAGTAATTCAATATATTCAATGTTTGTATTTCCTGGATTGTTACCACTCTAGTTGGCAGTGTGAACATGGGAGAGTGGAACCTAAAAACGAGGAAAACTAGAGCCTCTTGCAATAGCCAACTTTATTCAGAACATCAGATAGTTTTTATTCTGAGGGATAAGCAAGGCCACGAGCAAATGTCACATAAGTTTAGACTATACACAGTCAGACGGACAACTCATGCTTAGAAACATCACTCTGAATAATAATGACCAAGATGATGGCTAACCTAAACTAAACCAACTCCTATTTATTACACCTGGGAGGGCATAAGAGCACATTTCAAGAACAACCCATGTTATTCAGAAACAAAGATTACAAGACTTTTGCCTCGTTTAGTTGGAGTTATCTCATAAGTTCTCAAAAATTCTCCTCATACAGCTTCATTTCTGAGACTGGACATTTTTTTAAAACATGCAAATGTTCTATAAGATATAGTCTGTACATGAAGATTGCTTTCTGATGAAATGTAAAACTTTAAAATTTTGTTGCATTTCAGAATGAAGGTATTTTTAAAACCTGGTCTCTCTATATATATCAGAGAGAATATGATCATCAGTCTTATGTTTTCAAAGATCTTTGAATGTAAATAAAATAATTTGATTTTATAAATGTTATATAAGTATACAGGTTAAAAAAATAACCTGTTAGTTATTTTGTAGTTACTTTTGTAGGAGGAAACAGAGAAAGAGTTGGGTCAATCTGAAAGGCAGGTAGTCCCTGATCCTTGGATCTATAGGGAAACCAGGAAGCATGAATTATATTTCATCTGGGCAGCTTTCAGTTGTGGGGATTGCATTGCAGATTTATAGAGGATCCTTTTATCTTTGCACCTTTGCTCTAGATTCACATTTTGGCCAGTTATGTTTTTGTCCAGTGTCTATAAGTGATTATATTTGTCCAAGAGTTAGGGAGTTTTTTTCCAGGTAGGATCTCCTGGAAACTTAGAGAGATCTGCCAGTCTCAGTCTCTGAGCACTGGGATGAAAGACTTGCACACACACTACACATAGCTGCCAGTTATTTCTAACCATGTTCCTGCAAAATCCAAAAGAAAAGTAAAGTTTAGTGTAGGAATTTTTAGTCTAGTTGCCCATTTCCTAAAGAAAGGCTTCTCAAACTACTACCTGCATATCTACACCTTTGTGTTTCAAAGGGATCTTTAGCTCAGAGCTAGTAAAAAGAAAGGAACACTTGTTCATGTGGTGCACCTTATGCGTTTGGCTGTCCAGACTCATACTCTGAATTTTGGAACAAAAACAAAAGATGAAGGAGTGGGCATAGGGACAGTTGCTGGAACTCCAATTTCTGCCTCAAAAATTAGAAATAAGGACCTTCAGTTTGGATCTCATAGGAGAGGCTGAGTTAGCCACTTCTTTTCCCTACCAAAGAAAGGGGCTTCATGGAACATAACAAGAAGGATTCTCAAGCCTTTAATCCCAGTCTTTAAGAGGCAGAGACAGGCGGATTTCTGAGTTCAAGGCAAGCCTGGTCTACAAAGTGAGTTCCAGGACAGCCAGGGCACACAGAGAAACCCGCTCTCAGGAAAACCAAACCAAACCAAACCAAAACAATAACAAAAAACCAAAACCAAAATCAAAACCAAAACCAAAGAAGGATTCTTTGGAAATTCCCTGTTCTAGAAGGGAAAGATATATGTATGAGAATAAAACTTTACTCTCTCAGAAATTTATAAATCAATTGGACAAAGATGTTCAGTTCTGAGGTGAGGGAGCCATATTGGGTCCTGGGTCCCTCAGAGAGCAGTCTGCGCCTGTCAGCTGGCAGATTACAAAGGGTGAACAAGCGGACTGCAGAAGCAACACAGCTTCTGGTACAGGCAGAAGCAACACAGCTTCTGGGACAGAGCCCGATTTGGGCTCCAGACATCCGGGTACCTTCCCCGCCAGAGGAGAGGTGTCAGCCCAAGAGGGTTCTGACCCCAAGAGCAGGTGAGAGATATCCTGTGTCCCTCGGAGACCAGTCTGTGCAGGTGAGCATGCAGACTGCAGAGGCAACACATCTTCTGGGACAGGCCCTGTTTTGGGCATTCATCTTCAGCCAGGAGGCAAGTCTGAACTGCAATATCTGTGTACCTTCCCTGCAAGAGGAGAGCTTGCCTGCAGAAAGTACTCTGACCACTGAGACTCAGGAAAGAATTGGACTCCCAGGTCTGCTGACAGAGGCTAACAGAATCACAGGAGGAACAAGTTCCAACCAGAGAAAACTATAACACCAAACTCCAGAGATTACCAGATGGCGAAAGGCAAATGTAAGAATCTTTTTTTTTCTTTTAGATATATTTTTAATTTACATTTCAAATGCTATTCCAAAAGTTCCCTCTATCCTTCCCCCGTCCTGCTCCTCTACCAACCCACTCCCACTTCTTAGCCTTGGTGTTCCCCTGTATTGGGGCATATAAAGTTTGCAATGCCAAGGGGGCTCTCTTCCCAATGATGGCTGACTAGGCCATCTTCTGCTATATATGCAGCTAGAGACACAAGCTCTGGGGTTCTGGTTAGTTCACTCCTTCATTGCTGGTGGGATTGCAAGGTGGTACAACCACTCTGGAAATCAGTCTGGAGGTTTCACAGAAAATTGGACATAGTACTACCGAAAGACCCAGCAATACCTCTCCTGGGCATATTTCAACTGGTAATAAGGACACATGCTCCACTATGTTCATAGCAACCTTATTTATATTAGCCAGAAGCTGGAAAGAACCCAGATGTCCCTCAACAGAGGAGTTGATACAGAAAATGTGGTACATTTACACAATGGAGTATTACTCAGCTATTAGAAACAATGCATTTATGAAATTCTCTGGCAAATGGATGAATCTGGAGGATATCATCCTTAGTGAGGTAACCCAGTCACAAAAGAAGTCATTAAATATGCAATCACTGATAAGTGGATATTAACCCAGAAACTTAGAATACCCAAGATACAATTTGCAATACACAAGAAAATCAAGAAGAGGGAAGACCAATGTGTGGATCCTTCATTCTTCCTTAGAATATGGAACAAAATACCAATGAAAGGAGTTACAGAGACAAAGTTCGGAGCTAAAACTAAAGGATGGACTATCAAGAGACTATCCCACCCGGGGATCCATCCCATAATCAGCCACCAAACCCAGACACTATTGCATATGCCAGCAAGATTTTGCTGAAGGGACCCTGATATAGCTATCTCGAGTGAGGCTATGCCAGTGCCTGGCAAACACAGAAGTGTATGCTCACAGTCATCTATAAGATGGAACACAGGGCCCTCAATGGAGAAGGTAGGAAAAGTACCCAAAAGAGCTGAAGGTTGAACAACAATATGAATTAACCAGTACCCCCAGAGCTCATGTCTCTAGCTGCATATGTATCAGAAGATGGTCTAGTAGGCCATCATTGCGAAGAGAGGCCCCTTGGTATTGCAAACTTTATTTGCCCCAGTACAGGGGAATGTCAGGGCCAAGAAGTGGGAGTGGTTGGGTTGGGGAGCAGGGCAGTGGGAGGGTATAGGGAACTTTCCGGATAGCATTTGAAATGTAAATAAAGAAAATAATTAATAAAAAGATCTTATCATAGGCATAGAATACAAAAAAAGAAATAGATGTTCAGTTCTTTCTTTCAAAACAAAGTTGGCTTCATCATGTATCCATAAGCTAAAAAAGAAAAGACCATCAAATTGATCCAAGCTTTTTGTGAGCTTTTCCTGTTTGAGGTAGCTTGGATTGTTAATAGATCTTTCCTGCTGAATGCAGGAAGATGCAGGTACTTTAAAAAAAAAAAAGCAGCCTGGTATACAGAGAGGCTTAGGGTACTATTCTCTTCCAGAATCTTTCCATCCATAGCTCATATTCTGCTCCAACATTTCTAGACTACATGTCTCTGCCTCTATGCCATGTCTGATACCTTGACTAGACTAGCTGGGCATGGTCTCTCCATTAACTTTGTGTTTCTAATCTGATTCTCTCTCTGGATTACTTTCCATTGAGGCAAGCTGAGACTTCAAGATTCTGACTCTGATCAATAATCATGTAACTTAAAATATTAGTCATTACTCATGATAACTAGAAAGCATCCAATTCTTAAACACATTTTACTTGCATGCTAATAGGACTAGAATCATTAACAGAAACCCTCTCACCTATTCTCCTGTGTTTTCAGTTGCTCATCACAACTAAAAGAAACATTTATTAAACTTAAAAATCTTTCTTTGTAATGTTCAGCAAAATTGAGTTTTGAACAGCACATTATCACTTAAACATATAAGTTGTTTTTGTAAGAAAAGAGAAGAAAGGTTTGCCTGATAGATAATGTACTGAAACTTCTGAGCAGTCATCTTTTTGTAATTCTTTTGTCAGGGAAAATATGTTGAGAGTAAGGCAATTTCTTCTAAAAAGACAACTCTAGTGCTAATAAAAGTTGTAAATGAAAGTAGTCAAGACTTCATAATTGCATCCAGTAGTAATGTCTGTGTGAGAATTTCTGCAACCTGAAACAGCACAGGGCTCTTATATTATCTTGTGTTTTCTAATAGCATGTGCTATAGAGAGCTGCTTCCAATTGCTTCAGATTGTTTTAGTATATCCTTACGCTGGATCAATAGTAGAAGCAATCAAAGTGGCATTTAAATTAATTAAGCTTTCTTTGAGTTTAAATTAGGCAATGCATTTTTTTTTCTGTAGACAAACAGAACATGCTTAAATGAGATTTCAACAGCACTGTTTGAAGAGTAATTTTTTAATGTAAAATTTTGTTGCACATTTCTTTTCTAATTCAGGGTTCCTGACATGGGGTCCACTTGAGGGTGATAATAGCACTTGTTACATGAACAAAGATAAAGGAGGAGCTCATTGAGTTTCTGTCATGGTTTGTGCACAGACTGCTGCCTATCCTGATGGCGATTTTCTGCTTTCAAAAGTGGATTGCTAAAAATAAACCATATCATGCTTTTAAATTTTCTGGTAGGGTCTTAGCTATGTAGTGCAGAATGGTCTTGAACTACCTGATCCCCTTGCTTCAAACACACTTGGTCTTGCAGTATCAAAGTGGGCCATTGAGCCCATGATGCTCTGCATTTACAGTGAGATCTGCTGCTTCCCACTTTTGTTTCCAAGGTGGAGTCTTTATGCAGTTTGCCTTAACTGAAAAAATGCATTTCAAATATATAGTACATTAATTTGTCCTTTTATGAAAAAAAAATCCTCCTGAAAGGATTGAGTTTAAACATGTAGGTGTATCATTTATGTTAAGAGCATTCGAGCATCATAGTTGCAGCATTGATCTCCCAACCACTCCTCAGCACATTTTCAGGCAGGTTGAAGCAAACTGGTGAGTGTTGCTACTTGTTTATAAGGAAACTGGTACCAGCCACTGAAGAATGTGCCTTCAGGGTCTTGAGAGGATGCTGTGCTCAGAAATGTAGTGTTGTCTGCTTTTATTCTCTCAGAACTTGTATGGCCCTTTTAGAATGCCAGTGTTATACGTGCCAGCAGATGAGTCTAGAAAAATTTGATATGTCAGTATGCACATTTAATACATGGAATAATTGGTGGTACCTTTTCTTTTTTTTAGCTTTGGCTCATACCTGTGTGTGTGTGTGTGTGTGTGTGTGTGTGTGTGTGTGTGTGTTTAGGTAAAAATGCATAGTTGAATGTACGTGTGTATGTGTGTGTTTATGTGTTTGGGTACATATGCATAGGTGCTTGTTCATGTGTGTGTATTTAGGCACATATGTATAGATGCATGTACATATGTGTGTATGCTTTTTTGTGTATTTGGGTACATGTGCATGTGTACGCATGCAGAAATGATCACAAATTGTGATGTGTAAAGAATCAAGAAAACTGAATGTGAGGTGGGTGGGGCTCTGGATAAAACCTAGGATGGGGGAGACTGTGGCTAGAACTGGAAATTTCTTTGCATTAATTGCTATCTATAGCAAGCAGGTTCTCTTTTGAGCGCTGAAAGGTATGCTAATCTTTGGTTATAACACTAAGTCATTGGGAGTTATCTTAGTGCTATGTTGATTTAGCCAAAAAATAATAGTAGGTTTCCCTCTAGGGAGTATGACCAGTGTAGCTTGGCCTTGTTAACAGTGCTGAGAATGGGTTCTGTCTTGCGGAGAGGCCTTAAATCCACATAGCAGGTGGTTGGTTACCTGCCCCTATAATATTCATGTCAGAGTAGACATATCCTGTTCATCATTGTAGCATATGGGGTGTGTGGATGAATGAGATTAGTGATTATTTTTATGTTCTAGTAGTGTGCCCACCACTTCTAGCACCATGAAAACCAACCAGTAAGTGTAGGGCTTCCAGGGTAGTATCCATGATACTTGATTTCTCCGTGTTTGTGATTTATGTATGTGGAAAATTCAGCAATAGAGTCTTACTGTCAAATTCTGTAGGAATAACCAAGAGCAATGGCAGTAGCTTACTTATAATGCTTGTGGTTTTATGGGACCCGAACTGCCAACAACTCAAGAAGAGGTAACTTATTATTGCTATCGAGTTTTTTTTTTAATTTGGTAGCTTGTATTGTCTAGTTTAGATGTTGCCTTTCCATTATAGAGTGGTTTCACTTAAACTTATTTTGTATGTGCATGTACACCCCCCCACTCATACTTATACTAGTCAGCTGCTATTATAGTAGGTTTTCATATGGCTTTTCAAAAATATTTTAAGTGATGATTTTCTTTCCCATATCCTCACCTCTAGCCATCCTTCCCAAACCCGTCACCCTTTAATGCTTCCTATTTTATTGTCTTAGTTAAGGTTTGTATGGCTGTGTTGAAACATCATGGCCAAACGCAACCTGGGGAAGAATGGGTTTATTTCATTTTACAGTTTCAGTCTTTCACTGAGTGAGGCCAGAGCCGGAACTCAAATAGGGCTTGAACCTGGAGGCAGGAGATTGTGCAGAAGCCATGGAGGAAGGAAGTTTATTTGCTTGCTTTTCCATAGTTTGCTCAGCCTGAAGAATCAGCACAGCAGGAGTGGAACCATATGGGCAATAGTTTGTGATATCTCACATCAATTACCAGTCAAGAAAATATGCCACAGACTTGCCAACAGTCAAATTTGGTGAGTACATTCTCTCAATTAAGGTTATCTCTTCCGAAATAACTCTGGCTTGTGTCAAGTTGACATAAATCTAGGCAGTACATCATTTTTCTTCTCTGTTTCTTTATAACACTATTATAGTCTGTCTCCTCTTGCTTGAAAGATTCCTTCCTCATTCATGACCCTTTACTATTTTGTTTTTCTTCTTCTTTTCTCTTTCTTTCTTTCTTTCTTTCTTTCTTTCTTTCTTTCTTTCTTTCTTTCTTTCTTTCTTTCTTTCTTTTAGTTTGGGCTTTTCATTTTATTTTTTATTAGATATTTTCTTTATTTATATTTTAAATGTTACCCTCTTTTGTGGTTTCCCCTCTGAAAACTCCCTATCTCCTCTCCTCCCCCTGCTCACCAACCCACCCAGTCCTACCACTTCCTGACCCTGGCATTCTATTACATTGGGACATAGAGCCTTCCCAGGACCAAGGGCCTCTCCTCCCATTGATGACCAATCCATGATCCCTAACTTTTTACTTAACCTTGTTGGCGACTCCAAACAAAACATATTAGATGAAGCTTAAAAGTTGGCACTCACATATGAAATAAAAAAAATGTTACGTTTTTCTAGATATTAGTTATCTTATTCAGGATGAATGTGTCCAGTTCCATTTATTTGACTATAAATTTCACAATTTAATCTTTCTTAACAGCCAAATAATATTCCACTGTGTTAATAATGTACCACATTTTAATATTCATGTATTGGCCTATGAACATTTGTGCTGCTTCTATTTCCTAAATATTATGAATAGAGCAGTGATGAATATGGTTGAGCAAGTATTACTTTAGTAAGATATAGAGTCCTTTGGGTATATTATCAAGACTGTTATAAACTGAATCCTGTGGTAATTCCATCTCTATCTTTTTTACTCTTTTTGTATAACCTCCATATATATGGAACCTCCATACTTATTTTCATAGTGGCTGTACCAGTTCATACTCCTACCAACAGTGAATAAGTGTGTCTCCCTGCCTCCCCCCAACCCTGAATCCTCCCCAGCATCTGCTAGGGTTTTTTAATTTTTATTTTAAATATTGCATATTCTGACGGAAATAAGATGAAGTCTCAAAGAACTTTTAAATTGGATTACCCTTATGGCTAAGAATAGTGAACATTTTAAACCAAAACTTTTTGAACATTTGTGTTTCAGTTTTCAAGAACTGTCCGTTTTGTTCCATGTCCCATTCTTTAATTGGGTCTTTTTTTTTTTTTTTTTTGATGTCTATTTTTTTGAGTTGTTTGTATATTCTAGATATTACCTTCCCATTCTAGGATGCTTCTTCATTTGAATGAGGGTTTGGAACTAAATCTTGATTGAATCGTACAAGAATTATTTTCAAATGAATTCTCAATCTGAATGTGGCTCACAGGCTGGGTACTCTTAACAGGAGTTCAGAGGCTGCTCTAATGCACGTCTACATTCTGAGGACTTAGTGTTAATCAAGGTATGTCAATTAGGGAAGAAAGCTGAATCAATGAAAGCAGAGATAAAGAAAATAATGGTAGAGGGCAAATTTTACATATATCTATATATCTATATATCTATCTATATATCTATATATAGATATATCTCCAGGGCAAATTTTACACACACACACACACACACACACACACACACACACACACACACACACACACACACATATATATATATATCTCCATCCACTAAGGAAGAAAGCATTCTGTGCGTGCACAGTCTGTCTTCAGGGTCCCATGTGACAATCAGCAAACTAAAAGTGAAAAAACACACCTTACTTTTTTTTTTAATCTTCCTTGAAGCCTTTCCTTCCTGGTTTGAACTCAAAATCACAAATCAGCCACTACTCTTGGGATTACAGTTGTGTCCTACCATACTTAGCTTCCACGTTATTCTTAATATATTGTAACTGTTGTAACTGTGTGATTTATTTATTTTTTCTGGGAAGAAGTGAAGAAAAGTCTTTTCCAGAGAACCAATGACAGACAAAAATGACAATTCAACCAAAGTTGAAAAGTGGCAAATTAATGAATTTGTTGGAGTTAGGTTGAGATGTTACTGTGAGAAGAATGCAGCTATGTTATTGAAGACCCCACTCTCACATGGATAATGATCCAGAGAGAGTCTTTTCTCTCTTGCAGACTTTATTCCTTGTATGATCTTGTGGAAGGCCTTTTTGAACCTTCTTAGTCTGAAGAACATTTTGAGACTGGGAAGTTGGTTACTTCCTGAGCCTTTTAAGTTTTGCTAGCATCCTGAATTCTAATAAGCCTTTCTCCAGAACAGAGTATTTCAACTTGGAGGTAATTTGTTACATAACACTCTATCCCTTTCTCTAGCTCTTATATTCTTTCTATCCTGTCTCCTGAAATGTTCTCTGAGTTTTGGTGGAATTGATAAATATCTTATTAATTCTGCCCATTTATGGCAATGCATTAGAAAATTATGATACAACAATGACTTCTTAAGAGCTTGGTTGGATATGAGTCTCTGCAGTACTACTCTTTCCATTGCAAAAAAGAAGTTTCTTTCCATGATGCACTGAGGCTGGCAGCAACAGTGATCTATAAATATAAACACACAGATATAGAAAGGACTTTGTCATCCACATCAAAACTGCTAAGAAAACAATAACAACTGCTTCCCCCATGACTTTTTCCAGCCTCGAGTTTTTACCTTAATATATAGTACCAGATATTAGTTCCATTTCATGGAGCGGGACTGAAATCCAATAATAAAGCCATTGGTCATACCAAGAACAGTTGTTCTACTATTGTGCTAATGAGTACATCTTGCCTAGAGTGTTGATAGTAAGCAGGGTCCATATCCAAGTAGAAACATTAGTGATAATTATTTCTTAACAGGCGAAAATGATGCTTTCGAACATTATTAAAGCTATACAGGACATATAAACTCACACACACACAGAGAGAGAGAGAGAGAGAGAGAGAGAGAGAGAGAGTGCAAGCGAGAGAGAGTCCAATTCAATCTGGTTTGGTTTCTTCATATCCTGGAGCCAAGTATGTGGTAAATTTAGCAGCAGGCACTTACTTTAACATATAACTCTGACAAGCAACCAGCAGCAGCAGCACTAGGACAAGCTTTTGACATTTGGGAGCTCCTGGTGCCATCTTATCGAACAACTCTTAGGGACATTGCCCACCTCTTGACTAGTATTTTCATTTAGCAAATTTACAGGTTCTTGTGTCTTTTCCCACACACATAAATAGAGTGCCTCTATTTCATCTCATTAACTGTCACCTTTGCTGTTATTTCAGATCTGTGGAACACTCAAGAAATAGCCCTTTCTAAAGAAAGCTTTGTAGTGAGGGTCTCTGAAGAGCCACCATTTTTCATCCAAAGTCCTAGTTAGTCTTAGTTGGCCAGTGGAATACTAAAAAAGAAAGTCCGGAACAGCATGAAATGATCTTATCACTTCTATTAATTGTTCAGTCTAAAGAACATTTGTGTCTATTAGCATGTGTAGGATATCTCACCCTATCTAGACCTATAAAAGAACAGATAGTTTTCCTAACCCATCTAGCTTCCCCTTTACGGAGTGTTTGCACAGCAACTGAGTTCTTGTGTAACACTTAGTCCTGATAGTCTCATCAGGGCTGGCTTGCTGCTCGGTCTGTCATAGGTTCAAGAACTATACTGTGCTATGCCTGCTGTTGAATCTGGCTTGTAAGTTCCAACAGATTCTGTGCCTGCATTGTGCTCCTTGCCTTTCCATCAGCTGCACTTGCTAAAATGGGTCCAGGCTAGGCAGACAATCTTTACCCCAAGGACTTTTTAGATCATATATTCTGAAGAGGTAGGCATAATCTATTCTTCCATGAATTATTGCTGTGGCTCTAAGGCTTTTCTGAAGATCACAAACATAGTTTTAGTGCTTTTATTAATTTTCCCCTTAGGAACTCAAACTCAACACCAAACTTACCACTTTTGCCTTCCAGTGACCCGGACAGATCCTCTCTCTTCTTTGACCTTCTTCCATTCTCTCTTGACTGAGTTTGCACACTCACATCTGAGCTGTACATGAGAGTCAAAGTCATTAGAATTTTCCAGAACTTCTCTTGCCTCTTAGAGATGATCCACAGGTCTCTGCAAACCACAAAAGTCTCCACTGGTTTGAATCTGTTTTTATGTCCCTTCAGGGCACACTCCTGTCAGGCCCAGTGACTAGGGGTTAAATACTTCCTCTCTCCGCTGAGTTCCCTTAGTAATCTCTGTCCCTCCTCTATTGTTTTCTGGTGGGTTTTCTTTTGTTTTTAATTTTTTTCATAATATATTTAGATTATATTCCGTTCCCTCCCCCAACTTCCAGATCCACCTCAACTTCCTATTTACCTATCTTCATGGACTCCTTCTCTGTATCTGTCTCTGTCCATCCCTCTCTCAGAAGAAAACAAAATGAAGTAAAAATAATAAGCAAATGTAAAGAAAAAGTGCAATAAGACAAATATTACCAAAACAAACCAAAAATATTTACAACCTCTACCCCATTTTGTGTTGGCTTACTTTCCTTGATCCTGGGGCCTGCCCTGGGGTATGCCTGATATAAACAGTGACGCTCAATTGAAAAAACTTATTTTCCTTTCCAAGTCAAGGTAATGGATGACTCCAAGAAAACAGTATCATCCAGACACAACAGGACTGCTATGATGTGAGATAGCACAGAGACTGTGCCCGCACAAACAAAAGACATGCACAGGTACAGACCAGACACAATTCTAGCATGGAGAAGGGGCAGTGGACAACGGAACCCATCCTAACTAATCCCTGATGTTAATAGACATTAATGCAGGAAAGGTATATCCATGGATTTCTCTACAAGTTGCCATAAGCATCTTTAGTATCTCTTACTAGTTATTCTGCCTGGCACTGATTTTTCTCAAATTGCCTCATACGATGGCAGATCTTTGTCTAAAGATCTGGCTAGCCATGTTGCTTCCCAAGTACTCAGTTTGATTTCATCCATCTGCAGATGCCACAACAGAGCAAGCCACAGGTTCTTCCAGTCTTTGTTTTAAAACTTTTCCTAACTCAGTCAGCTCGTAAGCAGACTACTCCTCTGCTGTGTTGGCTGTTTGCAGCAGGCTGTTATGAAACATCTGCCTGGAGTTTTTTTCTTTTTTCCTTTCTCTTTTGGGCATGTGGAATATCTTACCTCGCTTCCAGCTTGCTGAATTTGTTCCCACAATCCAGTTCTTCCCATGATTTCTCCCCACAAATCTAATTCATATTCATTTCTACTGCATCTCTTTGACTCTACAAAATGGTAAACCACTAACTCCATTTCATCCTCCCTTCCTCCCACCCAGCTTTCCAATAAGAAGCTAATATAGAAGCAACAACTGTATACTTTTTCAGTTGTAATTCCTCCTTTATGTAAGCATGTTCTTTCTTTAAATATTAGTGAGCCTCGGTTGTATGTCTTACCACTCATAGCAAAAGCCATGCAATTGATGCTGCAGCATACTTATGATCTCATCCCATATGTGCTACTTTTATGGGATGCAGAGCATTCTTCTTTTTTTCCAATTTTTATTAGATATTTTCTTCATTTACATTTCACATGTTATCCCAAAAGTCCCCTAAACCCTCCCCCATCCCCTGCCCGGCTCCCCTACCCACCCACTCCCACATATTGGCCCTGGCGTTCCCCTGTACTGGGGCATATAAAGTTTGCATGGCCAAGGGGCCTCTCTTCCCAATGATGGCCAAATAGGCCATCTTCTTCTATATATGCAGCTAGAGACATGAGCTCTGGGGGTACTAGTTAGTTCATGTTGTTTTTTCATGTATAGGGTTGAAGACCCCTTCACCCCCTTGAGTGCTTTCTCTAGCCTTCCTTGGGAATCCTGTGTTCCATCTAATAGCTGACTGTGAGCATCCACTTCTGTGTTTGCCAGGCACTGGTATAGCCTCCCATGAGACAGCTATGTCAGAGCCCTTTCAGCACTATCTTGCTGGCGCATGCAATAGTGTCTATGTTTGATGGCTGATTATGGGATGGATCCCTGGCTGTAGCAGTCACTGGTTGGTCCATCCTTTTGATTCAGCTCCACACTTGTTCTCTGTATCTCCTTCCATGTGTGCTTTGTTCCTAATTCTAGGAAGGGGCGAAGTGTCCACATTTTGATCTTCATTCTTCTTGAGTTTCATGAGTTTAGTAAATTGCATCTTGGGTAGTCTAGGTTTCTGGGCTAATATCCACTTATCAGTGAGTACATGTTATGTGAGTTCTTTTGTGATTGGGCTACCTCACTCAGGATGATACCCTCCAGATCCATCCATTTGCCTAGGAATTTCATATATTCATTGTTTTTAATAGCTGAGTAGTACTCCATTGTGTAAATGTACCAAATTTTTGGTATCCATTCCTCTGTTGAGGGACATCTGGGTTCTTTCCAGCTTCTGGCTATTATGAATAAGGCTACTATGAACATAGTGGAACATGTGTCCTTATTATCAGATGGCACATCTTCTGGATATATTTCCAGGAGAGGTATTGCAGGATCTTCCTGTAGTACTATGTCCAATTTTCTGAGGAACCGCCAGACTGATTTCCAGAGTGGTTGAACAAACTTGCAGTCCCACCAACAACGGAGGAGTGTTCCTCTTTTACCACATCCATGCCAGCATCTGTTGTCACCTGAATTTTTGATCTTAGCCATTCTTACTGGTGTGAGGTGGAATCTCAGGGTTGTTTTGATTTGCATTTCCCTGATGATATTAAGGATGTTGAACATTTTTCAGGTGCTTCTCAGCCATTCAGTATTCCTCAGTTGAGAATTCTTTGTTTCACTCTGTGCCCCACTTTTTAATGGGGATGTTTGATTTTCTGGTGTCAACCCTCTTGAGTTCTTTATATGTATTGGATATCAGTCCCCTATCTGATTTAGGATTGGTAAAGATCCTTCCCCAATCTGTTGGTGGCCCTTTTGTCTTGTTGACAGTATCTTTTGCCTTACAGAAGCTTTGCAACTTTATGAGGTCCCATTAGTCAATTCTTGATCTTACAGCATAAGCCTTTGCTGTTCTATTCAGTAATTTTTCCCCAGTGCCCATATCTTTGAGGCTTTTGCAGAGCATTCTTAAATCTATCAGGAATTTGGGTAGGTCCCTATTTATGATGGAGAAATAACCATCCATACAAACTTGTCTTAGTCACTATCCTATTGCTGTGGAGAAACACCAGGAGCAAAATAATTCTTATGGAAAAAAAAATCATTGGGGGCTTTTTTTTTTTTTTCAGTTTCAGAGTTTTGGTTCATTGTCATCAATGCAGGGAGCATGGTGGCATGGAGGCAGGCTTTGGAGCAGTATCTAAAAGCAACATCCTTATCTGTAGTTAGAGAGAGGAAGAGAGAGAGAGAGAGAGAGAGAGAGAGAGAGAGAGAGAGAGAGAGCGCTCAAAGACCATACTCAGTGACATAGTTCCTTCAATAAGGTCAAACCTACTCCAAGAAGGCCATGCCCCCTTATCCTTCTAATCCTTTCAAACACTGCTGTTTCCTGGTGACTAAGCATTCAACTATCAGGGCATATAGATGCCATTCTTATTCAAACCACCACACAAATGAAGGAACATGACTGTCTTGGGATTTCCCTGAAAAACACTATTCACAGTTCGCTTGTCCTTCACTGTATATCCTATCATCCATCTTAGGGACAATGAAACAACCATCATAGCAAGGAGGCACACTATCCTTTACCATCTGTGGAAAGGTTACCATGTTGGAATTGCTTCTGTAGATGTCCTGCCCTCATTAGAGATCAGCCTTTCATGAATGTATCAATACTTGTTATCAGGGCCATGCAAATATTCCTCTCCATCTCATCTTTGATTCTGTCTGTCTTGTTCAGGTGCTACTGGTATTGTGTGACTTCCCTGTGAGCTATGAACAATGGCTACTTATCCTTGATAGAACATCAATGGTAGACCATGATACATGGTTATTAGCATTACTATAGGCTTATGGTTGGAAAGCTCTTCATAGGAGCATGGATAAGAGGCTACTTATATGAACATATAGTACTGAAACACAGTTGCATCACCTGAAAGATGATCTAAGCGTGGATGGTGACTCAGGAAAGCTACATCCCTGGATCTCTCAGTGCACCATGCAGCTAACTCCACAGGTCAGAGGCTTCTTCCCAGAACTCCTTGTTGTTTTTTTTTGTTTGTTTTTGTTTTTTTTTATAAACTTGAGAAGAGACTGTGTGAATCTTGTATGTTTCAGGAACATCTTGAGATTATGGAGCTATTATTTCTCTAGTCTTATGAGTTATGTTAACTCCCCAGATCTTATCTATCTATCTATCTATCTATCTATCTATCTATCTATCTATCTATCTATCTATCTATCTAGAACTTCCTGAAACTGTAGGACAGAGTATTTTAATTGTGAAGGAAATTGCTATACAATAATAATACATACCAGGTAATAAATAATAAGAGATTTTATTTGTGAATATATAACTTTGATGGGACCCTGGCATATTTTTTTTTTTTACCTTTGAACACTCTACCTATAGAGTTATAGTAATGGTTCCTGTCTCCCAGGGTTACTACTCTTATTATGATTAATGATATAATAAATGCAAAGCATGTATCATAGCAATTAAACATGCAATAATAATAGATTTAAAAATCAAAAGTTTGTTTTTATGTTAGGCTAATCATGTTGAATCAGCTATATTACTTTCAAGTATTCAATAAGTGTTTATAGATTTGAATCAGTTTTAAAGTGACTTTGAGAAAATGTCAGATATTGAGACCTGGAGTTTCAAGCATATAATATATATATAACTCTAATCTCAACTTATCAACAGCTGGGTATGTTGAGAATGCATGGGTACATTTCTGCTTCAAAAGTAGCTACAATATATTCAGCCTTTTTTTCTGCCACACTATGGTCTGCTGGAGAGGTCTCATAACTCCAGTTGGCAAGTATGATTATTTTTGATTAGCAACGAGAAAAGAAGGGGCAGTCAGTAAGTGGGAGGATAGATCTAAATGCAGAAAGCCTGCATTTTTCTCTCTGTAATTAATGTATTTCTCTGTAAAACATGACCTTAAAGTGATCTATTCCTGGTTCTTCTGAATGGTTTATCTTTATACATATGATAGTTCATATAAACTCTCTTAGTTTGAATGTTACTTTTAACTTTTTAGAAGGAATTTATAGCTGATGGGAAAAAACATTGAAGTGCATTTACAAAAACAAGTGTGGAGATAAATAGAATCGGAATGACAGATTTTCAAGATTTGTGCTGGTATTATATAAATTAAAGTTTCTAAAGATATTTGGAAGAATACTATATTTAAAACAATCTCTACTTTTAAAGCAACAAACATTTTTCAAGACAATTGATTTTTCTGCATATATTTATCTTGTGAAGAACTAAAATGTCAAAACAAAGTACCTAATCACTTGAAGGCACAAAGGAAAAAAAAACCAAACAAACATATTTTTAGTGTTTTCAGATAACCATAACCAAACTAATTGCTATACAGCTCACAGCATAACAGCAGAATATAAAATGGTATTTTTACATTTAGGCCCTTATATTCTGAGATGAAGCCACTGAAGTAATTTCCCAGGAAGTAATTTTAGCAATACCAAAAATAATAGCCTCATATAGTAACATTCTTGATATAAATCCCTGAGCAGACAAGTTTTTACAAAAAGGGCATTTTACTATCCTTGTCTTCAGTGATATTGGATATGTGGTCAGGGCTGGTAATATAAAGGAATTCTTGCAGTCCTATTTTAAAATTATTTCAGAAGGGGGAAGCTTTTTTTAAAAATCTTTTTTATATTAGATATTTTTTAAATTTACATTTCAAATGCTATCCTGAAAGTTCCCTGTACCCTCCACCCACCCTGCTCCCCTACCTACCCATTCCTACTTTTTGGCCCTGGTGTTCCCCTGTACTGGGGCATATAAAGTTTGCAATACCAAGGGGCCCCTCTTCCCAATGATGGCCAACTAGGCCATATTCTGCTACATATGCAGCTAAAGACATGTGCTCTGTGGGTACTGGTGAGTTTATATTGTTGTTCCACCTATAGGGTTGCAGACTCCTTCAGCTCCTGTGGTACTTTCTCTAGCTACTCCATTGGGGACCCTGTGTTCTATCCTATAGATGACTGTGAGAATCTACTTCTGTATTTGCCACGCACTGGCATAGCCTCACTCGAGATAGATATATCAGGGTCCTTTCATCAAAATCTTGCTAGCATATCCAATAGTGTCTGGGTTTGGTGGCTGATTATGGGATGAATCCCCAGGTAGGGTAGTCTCTGGATGGTCCATCCTTTCATCTTAGCTCCAAACTTTGTCTCTATAACTCCTTCCATGGGTGTTTTGTTCCCTATTCTGAGGAGGAATGAAGTATCCACATTTTGGTCTTTGTTCTTCTTGATTTTTTTGTGTTTTGCAAATTGCATCTTGGGTATCCTAAGTTACTGGGCTAATATCCACTTATCAGTGAGTGCATATCAAGTGACTTCTTTTGTAACTGGGTTACCTCACTAAGGATGATATCCTCCAGATGAATCCATTTGCACAAGAATTTCATAAATTCATTGTTTTAAATAGCAGAGCAGTACTCCATTGTGTAAATGTACCACATTTTCTGTATACATTCCTCTATTGAGGGACATCTGGGTTCTTTCCAGCTTCAGGCTATTATAAACAGGGCTGCTATGAACATAGTGGAGCATGTGTCCTTATTAACAGTTGGAACATCTTCTGGGTATGCCCAAGAGAGGTATTGCTGGATCTTCCGGTAGTACTAAGTCCAATTTTCTGAGGAACCACCAGACTGACTTCCAGAGTGGTTGTACAAGCTTGCAATCCCACCAGTAATGGAGCAATGTTCCTATTTTTCCACATCCTCTCCAGCATCTGCTGTCACCTGAATTTTTGATCTTAGCCATTCTGACTCGTGTTAGGTGGAATCTCAAGGTTGTTTTGATTTGCATTTCTCTGATGATTAAGGATGTTGAACATTTTTTCACATGCTTCTCAGTTGAGAATTCTTTGTTTAGCTCTGTATCCCAATTTTAATGAGTTTATTTGTATTTCTGGAGTCCAGCTTCTTGAGCTTTTTGTATATATTGGATATTAGTCCCCTATCAGATTTAGGATTGGTAAAAATCCTTTCCCAATTTGTTGGTGGCTTTTTTTGTCTTACTGTCAATGTCTTTTGCCTTACAGAAGCTTTGCAATTTCATGAGGTCCCATTTGTCAATTCTTGATCTTACAGCACAAGCCACTGCTGTTCTGTTTAGGAATTCACCGCCCCCCCCCCATGTGCCCATATCTCCAAGGGTTTTCCCCACTTTCTCCTCTATAAATTTTAGTGTCTCTGGTTTTATGTGGAGGTCTTTGATCCACTTAGACTTGAGCTTTGTACAAGGAGATAAGAATGAATCAATTTGCATTCTTCTACATGATAACCTCCAGTTGTGCCAGCACCATTTGTTGAAAAGGCTGTCTTTTTTCCACTGGATGGTTTTAGCTCCCTTATCAAAGATCAAGTGACCATAGGTGTATGTATTCATTTCTGGGTCTTCAATTCTATTCCATTGATCTACCTGTCTGTCACTGTCACCATTACCATGCAGTTTTTATCACAATTGCTTTGTAGTACAGTTTAATGTCAGGCATGGTGATTCCACCAGAGGTTCTTTTATTGATGAGAATAGTTTTTGCTATCCTGGGTTTTTTATTATTCCAGATGAATATGCAAATTGCCCTTTCTAACTTAGTGAAGAATTGAGTTGGATTTTAATGGGGATTGCATTGAATCTGTAGATTGCTTTTTGCAGGATAGCCATTTTGACTATATTAATCCTGCCAATCCATGAGCATGGGAGATCTTTCCATCTTCTGAGATTTTCTTCAATTTCTTTCTTCAGATACGTGAAGTTTTTGTTGAAAATCTTCATTCTCATCTACTCCTATTATCCATAGGTTTGGTCTTCTCATTGTTTCCTGGATTTCCTGGATGTTTTGAGTTAGGATCTTTTGCATTTTGCATTTTCTTTGATTTTGCATTTTTCATGTTCTCTATTGAATCTTCTGCACCTGAGATTCTCTCTTCCATCTCTTGTATTCTGTTGCTGCTGCTCACATCTATGGTTCCTGATTTCTTTCCTAGTGTTTCTATCTCCAAAGTTGTCTCACTTTGGGTTTTCTTTATTGTTTCTACTTCCCTTTTTAGGTCCTGGATGGTTTTGTTCAATTCCATCACCTGTTTGGTTGTGTTTTCCTGTAGTTCTTTAAGGAATTTTTGAGTTTCCTCTTTAAGGACTTCTACCTGTTTAGCAGTGTTTTCCTGTGATTCTTTAAGGACTTCTACCTGTTTAGCAGTGTTCTCCTGTATTTCTTTAAGTGAGTTAATAATGCCCTTCTTAAAGGCCTCTATCAGCATCATGAGATATGATTTTGAATCTGAATCTTGCTTTTCGGGTGTGTTGTGGTATCCAGGACTGGCTGAGGTGGGAGTGCTGGGTTCTGATGATGGCGAGAGGTCTTGGTTTCTGTTGGCAATATTCTTACATTTGCCTTTCGACATCTGGTAATCTCTGGTGTTAGTTGTCATAGTTGTCTCTGGCTGGAGCCTGTTCCTCCTGTTAGAGCTGTTAGCCTCTGTCAGCTGTTCTGGGAGTCCAGCTGTCTTCTGAGTCTCAGTGGTCAGAGTACTCTCTTCAGGCAAGCTCTCTTCTTGCAGAGAAGGTGCACACATGTCTGGCGTTCAGACATGCCTCCTGGCTGAAGGTGAAGGCCTGAAACAGGGCTGCAGAAGATGGGTTGCCTCTGCAGTCTGTGCATTCACCTGCACAGAATGGTCTGCGAGGGACCCAAGACACAAGATGGTTCCCTTACCTGCTCTGGAGGTCACCTTTCCTCTGGGGAAGGTTCCCTGATGTCAGGAGCCTGAAATGGGGGTCTGTCCCAGAAAGCTGTGCTGCTTCTGCTGTCTGTTCACTTACCCTCTGCAGTCCGTGAGCTGATTTGTGCAGACTGGTCTCAGAGGGACCGCGGAGACAAGATCAGAAGGGGTAAGCTTAAGTGTTTGCAATTATGCAGCACATGCTGGTCTGGAACTCACTATGTAATCTGTGCTGACATTGAACTTAAGATCTTAGCTTTCCAAAGGTTGGAATTATAAATTGTATAACCACAGCTACTCCAAATCAAATATATTTGAAAACTCTACAGAACAGTCAAGGTAGCAGTGGATGACCTAAGTTTCTGGATGTGACTTCTTTGATTATCTGGAAGCACAAGAGAGGGCCGAGTTTATACACTTGTGCCTGAAAGCAAAAACCATGAAATGGTGAAGTAATAAAAGTTGTGGAAACTGTTAAGCTGTAGTTCATTGTATATTCATAATACACGTTTCTTACTGTTGCATAAGAAATTATCTCACAATCAGAATCTTCAAATAGCTTTTCTTGTTAAATTTAATGGTCTTGTGGATAAGTCTAGGCTAGCTCAATTTAATGTCTCCCAACGCTGAACTAGACAATTGGACAGTGTGGGCTTCTGTATGGAAACCCAGCAAAAGAAACTGCTTGTGGTCTGGGCACTTGAGTGCTATTTGTGAGCTAACTTCGGTTATTGGCAGAATTTAGCTCCTTGCAGCTGTAGGGCTCAAAGGTCCTGTTTCTCATTTGCCTATCAGCTCTAGGAATCCCTAAGAGTCTAGAAGCTTCTTGTGTTTCTTTCTACATTACCTTCTCTATCACTAGGTAGAAGTGGCATGCTAAATTCTCCCCCACTTTGAATTTCTCTAACTGCTGCTTCTACTGACACATTGAATAAAACTCTCTTACTTTTAACGGACTAAATGGCTAATTAGATCCATCTATGTCATATCCATATTTTATGGTCAAGTGACTGGTAGCCTGAATTTTATAGCAACATCTTTTATCATTTAATTCAACATAATCATAGCACAAACTAGGTGTTGGAGAGCATGGGAACCATTTTAACTTTTGCCTGTCATGATTATATTATTGTTATCTAGTTATTTCAGGAGTAAGTGTGACTTCTTTATCTATTCAATCTGATTATAACCTGCCTGATGAAGGTCACAATTTTATGCCAAACTCTCCCACAGCACTTATAAGATTACATTTTTTGCTAAATACTTCATGAATTAAATTACTTTGGGATAGAAGAAGAATGAAACATGCCTTTTGTTTTGAAAGCTTTCTACTTATGAAGTTTGGGTCACCTGATCTAAACCTAAGAGAAGTGTAATTCCACTGTCTAGAAGCAGTCACAGTGTGGATCACTAAACTATTCAGTTATTTCAGGGATCTGCGTATGTGCTTGGATAGAGATTGTTATAGGGTACTGGATTGTAAATGCAAATTTCTAAAAGATGGAGAAAAATTATATATATTCTATAGTCTTTTATTGTAGAAGCTCAGAAACAGAACTGGATTGGGGTGAAATAAAATGTTTTATTGATACCTATATCTTTAATGTTAATCTAACCTAGAGGTTCTCAACCTATGGGTCATGACCCCTATGGGATATCAAATGACTCTTTTGCAGGGGTCACATATCAGATATTCTACATATCATATATTTACATTATGATTCATAACAGTAGCAAAATTACAGTTTTGAAGTAGAAAAAAATTTAATTCTATGTGTGTGTGGGTCAATACAACATGTAAAACTATATTAAAGGGCCATAGCATTAGGAAAAATGAGAACCACTGGACCATATAATTTACAAAGTCAAGCTTTTCTCCCAGTTGGTTCGGTGATGTAACTGTTTAGAAAACTAAAAACTGTACTATTAACAATGGGTTAACTGCATTTTAAGAAAACACATATGATGTTTCCCTTCCACTTGAAGAAGCATGTGCATTATGACCTCTAGCTCTTTGAAAAAAAGTTTTGAATTTCAAGATGGGAAATAAGAATTCTCTTTAAGAAATAATGTTCTTTAAGAAGAGAAGGACCGTTTATAATCTACCAGCAGAAGGTCAAGAATGATTAGTAAGTAATTATCGATAGCACTTGACACTGCCCCAGGAAGATGAGAAGGAGAAGACATTCTTACTACATCACCTTGTGAGTTGGCTAAATGAGATTTCATTTTTCCCCTTTGTGGGTCATCATAATTTCATATGCTCTTTATTTGCAAGTCAGAAAGCCCCATACCAAAAGGAATTTATATTATCACATAGATGCATGTTTGCTGTCTCAAGTGGATCCAAGGCTACTGCTATTTTAACATTCTGTAAACGATTCTACTTGAAGGCAGCATAGAGTGTTTTCAACTTTTCAAAAGACTGTGAAAATACGATTGGTGGCCTTTATTGCTGTAGAAAACAAATAGCTGAATATCTGAAACCTCTTAGCAAATTTGTTCTAGAGTTGGCAGGTTTTGTGGAATTCCTATCATCTGGTTGTCATCCCTCAAATCATTAACTCCTTTATGATGGGTCTTACTAATTAGCTCTCTTGGAGGAACAAAGGATGGAGTAATGGATTTTTGTATCTGAAGGTGATGCTCTAGCATTTAGTGTCTGCCTTCTGTTTGACATCACAGAAAGACTTGCCTATTTATAATATGAACCAGAGTTACATTTCCCTTAGTTACCCATTTCTTTTTAATTTTAATTCATTAAATTTACATTATTTTGATTATATAAGTTAAATCACTTAAATTACATCCCTATCCCAGTTTCCCCTCCCTCGTCTCTTCCCAGTCAACCACTCCAGACCCCCATCAACTCCTTCCTTTTTCTTCAGAAAACGGGAGGCCTCCCATGGATAGCAACCAGCCTTAGCATATCAAGTTGAAGGAAGACTAGGCAGTTTTCCACCTATAGAGGCTAGACAAGTCAACCCAGTAGGAAGAAAAGGTCCCAAAGACTGGCCACAGTGTCAGAGACATCGTTTGTTTCTACTGTTAGAGGTCCCACCAGAAGACCAAGTTACACAATTGTTATGTATGTACAGAGGGCCTAGATCAGTCTTGGGCATGCTTTCTGGTTGGTGGTTCAGTTTGTGTGAGCCCCTATGGGCCCAGGTTATTTGATTCTGTAGATTTTCTTGTGGTGTCTTTGACCCCTCTAGGTCCTACATTCCTTCCTTACCCTCTTCCTGCTATATCCACTCCAGTAGGGACCTGCCTGACAGGCTGGAAAGTCTGGGCGTGGTGCCCATTCAAAAAGTTCATGGAAAGTTAGTGTCCTGGAATTGTGGCATCCTGTATAAAGAATGCTCTAGTGGAATGATATTGTGTGAATTTGGTGTTATCATGGAATCCTTTGATTTCTCCATCTATGGTAATTGAGAGTTTTGCTGGGTATAGTAGCCTGGGCTGGCATTTGTGTTCTCTTAGGGTCTGTATAACAGCTGTCCAGGATCTTCTGGCTTTCATAGTCTCTGGTGAGAAGGCTGGTGTAATTCTCATAGGCCTGCCTTTATATGTTACTTGACCTTTTCCTTTGCTGCTTTTAATATTCTATCTTTATTTAGTGCATTTGTTGTTCTGATTATTATGTGTCTGGAGGAATTTCTTTTCTGATCCAGTCTATTTGGAGTTCTGTAGGCTTCATGTATGTTCATGGGCATCTCTTTCTTTAGGTTTGGGAAATTTTCTTGTATTATTTTGTTGAAGATATTTGCTGGCCCTTTAAGTTGAAAAATTTCATTCTCATCTACTCCTATTATCGATAGGTTTTGTCTTCTCATTGTGCCCTGGATTTTCTGGATACTTTGAATTAGGATCTTTTTGCATTTTGCATTGTTTTTTGATTGTTGTGCCCATGTTCTCTATGGAATCTTTTGTATCTGAGATTCAATCTTCCATCTCTTGTATTCTGTTGCTGCTGCTCACATCTATGGTTTCTGATTTCTTTCCTAGTGTTTCTATCTCCAAAGTTGTCTCACTTTGGGTTTTCTTTATTGTTTCTACTTCCCTTTTTAGGTCCTGGATGGTTTTGTTCAATTCCATTACCTGTTTGGTTGTGCTTTCCTGTAGTTATTTAAGGGATTTTTGTGTTTCCTCTTTAAGGACATTTACCTCTTTAGCAGTGTTCTCCTGTATTTCTTTAAGTGAGTTATTAATGTCCTTCTTAAAGTCCTCTACCAGCACCATTAGATATGATTTCAAATCTGAGTTTTTCTTTTCCGGTGTGTTGGGGTATCTAGGACTGGCTGAGGTGGGAGTGCTGGGTTTTGATGAAGGTGAGTGGTCTTGGTTTCTGTTATTAAGATTCTTACATTTGCCTTTCACCATCTGGTAATCTCTGGAGTTGGTTATTATAATTGTCTCTGGTTGGAGCTTGTTCCTCCTGTGATTCTGTTAGCCTCTGTCAGCAGTCCTGGGAGTCCAGCTCTCTCCTGAGTCTCAGTGGTCGGAGTAGTCTCTGCAGGCAAACTCTTCTCTTGCAGGGAGGGTACACTGAGGTCTGGTGTTCAGACCTGCCTCTTGGCTAAAGATGAAGGCCTGATATAGGGTCTGTCCCAGAAGACGTGTTGTCTGTGGCCTGCACACTCACCTGCACAGACTGGTCTCTGAGGGACCCAGGACCCAATATGGCTCCCTCATGAGCTCTGGCATGCAAAGCCCTCCCATGCAGACACCTCTCCTTGGGTGGGAAAGGTGCCTGGATGTCTGGAGCCTGAAACTGGTTCTGTCCCAGAAGCTGTGTTGCTTAGCAGTCTGCTCACTCACCCTTTGCAGTCTGTGAGCTGACTTTCGCAGACTGGTCTCTGAGGGACCTGGGACCCAAGTTGGATCCCTCACGAGCTCAGGCAGGCAAAGCCCTCCTGGGAAGACAACTCTCCTCAGGCGAGGAAGGTTCCCGGATGTCTAGAGCCCAAAACTGGGCCTTTCCCAGAAACTGTGTTGCTTTTGTGGTCTGCTCAGTCACCATTTGAAGTCCGCAAGCTGACCTGTGCAAACTGGTCTCTGAGCGACCTGGGACCCAAGATGGCTCCCTCACAAGTTCCGGCAGGGAAAGTTCTCCTGGGTGGACTCCTCTCCTCAGGCGGGTAAGGTACCTGGTTGTCTAGAGTCAGAAACCGGGTCTGTACGAGAAGCTGTGTTGCTTCTGCCTGTCCCAGAAGCTGAGTTGCTTAGCAATCTGCTCACTCACCCTTTGCAGTCTGTGAGCTGACCTGGGCAGACTGGTTTCTGAGGGACCCAGGATTCAAGTTTGCTCCCTACGAGCTCCAGCCCTCCTGGGAAAACACCTCTTCTCAGGTGGGGAAGATGCCTAAATGTCTAGCGCCCAAAACTGGGCCTATCCCAGAAGCTGTGTTGTTTCTGTGGTCTGCTCAGTCACCCTTTGCAGTTTGTGAGCTGACTTGCACAGACTGGTCTCTGAGTGACCTGGGACCTAAGATGACTCCCTCACGAGTTCTGCCAGGCAAAGTCCTCCCATGTGAACTCCTCTTCTTAGGTGGGGAGGGTGCCTGGATGTTTAGAGCCCGAAACTGGGTCTGTCCCAGAAGCTATGTTGCTTAGCAGTCTGATCACTCACCCTTTGTATTCCAGGAGCTGACCTGTGCAGACTGGTCTCTCCTTCTAGGTCTTTTTATTATTTGTATAAACAAGGGCTACTGATTTTTTGTTGTTGTTGTTGTTAATTTTGTATCCAGCCACTTTTCTGAAGATGTTTATCAGCTGTCAAAGTACTCTAGTAGAATTTTTGGGATCATTTATGTATGCTGTCATATTAACTGAAAATAAAGATTCTTTGACTTCTTCCTTTCCAATTTCTATCTCCCTGAGCTTTTTTAGTTGTCTTATTGTTCTGGCTAGAACTTAAAGTACTATATTGAATAGGTAGGGTGAGTGTGGGCAGGGAGCCTTGTCTTGTCCCTGATTTTAGTGGAATTGCTTTAAGATTTTCTCCATTTATCTTGATATTTGCTATTGGCTTGCTGTATATTGCTTTTATTATGTTTAAGTATGAGCCTTGTGTCCCTGATCTCTCTAAGTATTTTAACATGAAGGGGCATTGGGTTTTGTCAAAGGCTTTTCAGCATCTAATGAGAAGATCATGTAATAGTTATCTTTCAGTTTGTTTATATGATGGATTTTGGTATATTAAACTATCCATGCATCCCTGTGCTGAAGCCTACTTGATCATGGTGGATGATGTTTTTGATATGTTCCTGGGTTCAGTTTGTGAGTATTTTATTGAGTATTTTTGCATCAATATTCATAAAGGAGATTAGTCTGAAAATCTCTTTGTTGAGTATTTGTGTGGTTTAGCTATCATGGTGACTGTGGCTTCATAGAATGAGTTTGTGAGTGTTCCTTCTGCTTCTATTTGTATTATAGTTTGAGGGATATTGCTATTAGCTCTTTGAAAGTCTGGTAGAATTCTCCATCAGAACCATGTGGTTATGGAATTTTATGGATTGGGAGATTTTGATGACTGCTTCCATTCCTTAGGTGTTATGGGGCTGTTTAGATAATTTACCTGATCTTCATTAAACGTTGGTAAGTGGTGTCTATCTATAAAATCACAAATTTCGTTAATACTTTTCAATTTTGTGGAGTACAGACTTTTGAATCAAGACTGCATGATTCTCTGAATTTCCTCAATGTCTGTAATGATGTTCCCCTTTTCATTTTGGATTCTTTTTTTTTTTGGGGGGGGGCAGGGTTTCTCTGTGTAGCCCTGGCTGTCCTGGAACTCACTCTGAAGATCAGGCTGGCCTTGAACTCAGAAATCCACCTGCCTCTGCCTCCTGAGTGCTGGGACTAAAGGTGTGCGCCACCACGCCTGGCTTGGATTCTTTTTATTTGGATACTTACTGTCTGTCTTTCGGTAAGTTTGGCTAAGGGTTTTTCTATCTTGTTGATTCTCAAAGACATAGCTCTTGGTTCTGTTGATTCTTTGTATTGTTATGCATTGTTCTGTTCCTAACTGATTTCAGTTATTTTGATGATTTCCTGAATTATACACCTCTTCAGTGTGCTTACTTTTTTTCCATAGCTTTCATGTGTACTTTACATTGCTGGTATTAGAATTTTCTAATTTCTTTATAGGGCACTTAGCACAGTAAACTTTTCCCAGTGCTTTTATTGTGTCCCATGATTTTGGGTTATTTTGTGCCTTAATTTTCACTGATTTTTAGAGTCTTTAATTCCTTTCTTTATTTTTTCCTTTACCCAGAGATCATTGAGTAGAGATTTGTTCAATTTTCATGAGTTTGTAGGCTTTCTGGTGTTTCTGTTGTTGTTGAAGTCCAGCTTTAATCCGTGGTGGACTGATCAGATACAAGGCATTATTTCAACTTTTTTTTTATCTGTTGAGGCTTGCTTTATGAGTGAGTATATGGTCAGTTTTGAAGAAGGATCCATGAAGTATTGAAAAGCAGGTATATTCTTTTGTTTTTGGGTGAAATACTCTGTACATATCTGTTAGTTTCATTTGATTCATAATGTTTGTAGTTTCTTTATTTCCCTGTTTACTTTTTGTATGGATGACCTGTTTGGTAAGAGTGGTGTGTTAAAGCCTTTCACTATTAATGTGTGGGGTTCAATGTGCAATTTAAGCTTTAGCAATGTTTCCTTGATAAATGTGGATGGTATTGTGTTTGGGATATAAATGTTCAGAAATTAGGTATCATCTTGGTAGATTTTTCCTTTGATGAGTATAAAATATCCTCTGTTGCTTTTGGTTGAAAGTCTATTTTATTGGATATTAGAATGGTTACTCCAGCTTGCTTCTTGAGTATGTTTACTTAGAAAATTCTTTTCAGCCCTTTACTCTGAGGTAGTGTCTATCTTTATTGCTGAGGTATATTTTTTATATGCAGCAGAATGATGGATCCTGTTTTTAGATCCATTCTGTTACCCTGTGTCTTTTTTATTTGGTAAAAGAGTTTATTGATATTAAGAGATATTAGTGACCAATGATTGTTAATTCCTGTTATTTTTACATTGTTGTTGGTTGTGTGTGTGTGTATGTGTGTGTGGTATGACATTATTATTTCCTCTGTTTTCTTGAGCATAGTTATCCTTCTTGTGTTGGGGTTCTTCTATTATCTTTTGTAGAACTAGATTTGTGAATAGATATTGTTTAAATTTGGTTTTGTCATGGAATATCTTGATTTTTTCCATCTGTGGTGATTGAAAGTTTTGCTGGGTATAGTAGTCTGTGCTGGTATTTTTGATCTCTTAGACATTTTAGGATATTTTCCCTGGCCCTTCTGGCCTTTAAAGTCTCTGTTGAGGAGTTAGGTGTATTTCTCATTGATATATATATATATATATATATATATATATATATATATATATTCCTTCTTTTTAAATTTTTTAAATTAGATATTTCCTTTCTTTACATTTCAAATGCTATCCCCAAAGCCCCTTATACCCCCCTGCCCCCACGACCCTGCTCTCCTCCGTCCCACCCACTTCCATTTCCTGGCCCTGGCATTTTCTTGTTCTGGGGCATGTGATCTTCACAAGACCAAGGACCTCTCCTCCCATTGATGGCTGACTAGGCCATCCTCTGCTACATATGCAACTAGAGACACAGCTGCCTTTAATAATTTTATTTGGTCTTTTTATTTTGCAGCTTTTAATATTCTTTCTTTGTTCTGCACACTTAGTGTTTTGATTATTATATTGTGGGAGTCCAGTCTACTTAGTAGTCTATAAGCTCCTTGCATGTATATTGGCATTTCTTTCTTTAGGTAAGGGATTTTTTTCTATGATTTTGTTGAAAATATAATCTGGGCTTTTGAGATGGAAATCTGTTCCTTCTTCTACTACTATTATTCTTAGGTCTGGTCTATTTTTTTAATGTCTCAGATTTCTTGGATGTTTTGTGTCAGGAACTTTTTAGTTTTAACAATTTATTTCACCGATGTATCAGTTTCTTCTCTTGTATTTTCTATGCTTGAGATTCTCTCTTCCATCTCTTGGGTTCTATTGGTGATGCTTGCATTTGTAGCTCCTCTTTACTTACTTAGATCAGTTTCATTTCCATGATTTCCTTAGTTTTTATTTTCTTTATTGCATTTAGTTTCAGGTTTGAACAGTTTTGTTTCTTTTTGGCCTGTTTGATTGTATTTTCCTGTATTTCTTTAAGGAATCTATTAATTTACTCTTTAAAGGATTTGAGTTTTTTTTTTTTCCCAGCTCTGTTGGAATAATCAGGGCTTGTTGTAGTAGTCCATCCGGCTGTGCTATGGTGCCAGAGTTATTATAGGTTTATGTGCTGATTTCTGGGTTTATATTTGGTAGATGGGTGGGGTTTGTTTGTTTGTTTTTTTTTCTTGGTTTCTATTTCCTCTCAGAACTTCTGGCCTGAGTGGCCTGGCCTTCTGGTGAACAGTGAGTCTTCAGGTCTAGTACAATGTCTTCACTGTGGTATTTGTGGCCTGTGTGATCTCTAGGGTTTCGTGTACCAATTCTGCCTCTGGGGTCCCTAGAACTAGAGTGGGCCCTAGGAAAGCAAAGGTCTCCTGCCACAGTTCTTTGCTATAATGTGGAGCTAAGGGATAGGGTGCAGTTTATGGCTGTTGGGTATGCTCTAAGGGGAGTTGGTGAGCACAGGACACAGGGTGGGTTCTTATCTGGGGTCATTGGTACAGGCATAGCCTCTGGGAAAACAGGTGGAATTGTGAGGTGGAAAAATGGAACCCAGGGAGTAGGTTGAAGTTTAAAGCTATTGGGTGTGCTTTAAGGGAAGTTTTATAACTTTTTGTTTTTGGACCAGTGAGAAGGGGGGAAACAAAAGACAGTAGATGAACAGTTGTAGCTGTGATCATGGAGGGAGAACAAGAAATGTTAGGAAATGAATCTTGTGATTATAAGTGCTATATTATGTACAAATGCAATATTGTTGCAGTGTTGTTTTTTTTCCAAATGGTACTGAGGTCTCTCTGTAAAGCTCTCTTCACTGTAGACCATGCCAATAACATTTACTACTGACGTGCTCACCTGTAATGTTTTATTCCTGCCTTTCCTATACTTTTAAAATGAAACCTTTCAACAGAATTTATATCCATGGGAAAATATTTAAATTCTGCAGTGACTCTGAATGTCATGACAAAAGCTCTGCCTTTTCTTCCCTCTATGTTGCTATCCAGAACAGAATAAGAACAAATTGTAATAGTGAAGAGCTAAGTTCTTAGAGGCACTTTCATTAGAATTGTAGAAATGGGCAAGCTGGTGTATTTGCAATGCTGCATTTCAAATAGCCGACTAGGGATAGCATGGTGAAGCTCTTGCTTTCTTGCAAGCTGAATGCAGAAAAGGCTGTACAAATGTCACTGATTTCTTCTGGCATCATTAATATTTTAAATTGCGGCATTATAAAATATTTAAATGTAAATATTTTGATGTGTCTTAATACAGTTGCAATACAGTAAGATTGGAAAGGTCTCTTATACTACATTTTAATTAAATCCATAAAGAAACTTCCTTTAACTTCGTGAAAGCTCCTGTGTAAATCCAATATAGAGTTTGCATTACATTGATTGCTTCTACAAATTATGTGTCTCATAGTCATACTTTTCAACCTCCTTTCAGAAACAAATGGTAATTCTGCTTGGATTTTTCCCTCAGCAATGTATTTAGACTGTTAAATTTTCAAGGCCTGATTGCATGAATCTTACCCGTCATACTGTTCTTTGGAGCTACTGAAGAAAAATGATCCTTAAAAAAAAATTCAGCATTTAAATTCCTTATAAAATGTGTTTATTTTGAACTGGGTACTATCCAACTATGTGCTGAGTATGCACACATGAGTGCAGTTGCCCAGGAGAGCCAGAAGAAGATGTCTGATCCCTTGGAGTTCGAGTTACATATGGTTGTGAGTTACCTGAGGTGGGTGCTGAGAATACAAGTCAAGTCCTCTGCAAATGCATGTTCTTAACCACTCAGTAACCTCTCCAACCCAGAAAGTATTCTAAATAGTGTCTTATATTGAATAGAATGAAACTACTTTTAAACATATTTGCTATAGTTTTATGATGGTGTGATTTTTTTTTTGCAATGTTGTTAAAAATCTTATTATCACCAACAGAATCATTGTCATTATCATCATAGTCCTCATAATCATTAGCATCAGCATCTACTTAATGCCTAAAGTGGGAACTGTCTTTCAATACCATGTGTTCATATTCTGCATAAATATTAATCATATGTCATCCTATTAGGATTGTGATTATGAAGTCTCTTGAAAGTTATTATCTAAACAATTAATTATCCAAATAACCATTTGGATTATTTTGTTTATTCCTTCTTTATTTCCTTCTTTACTCATTACTTGCTTAGAACCAGGGACTGTAGCAAACTTAGGAGATGAAACCCTTGACACAGATATTTTTTCTGTTTAAAGAAGCTTATGTCTAATTTAAGGAACAGGTCATGACTAATCATTTAGTAACAAACCCTCTACTTTCTTCCTTATTCTGCATCTTGTTTTGTCCCAATGAACATAAGGTTAAGACTGAGGCAAAAATATTTATCACCATGTGACTCTCTTCTTTTTCAGCCCTTTGGGAGCTGGGATCAGTCCTATGACTCAGTTCAGCAGGAGGCACAAGATCAGTATCTTTTCTGAGAAGATTCTTGAGAGCACTTTTGTTGTCCTGGTAAAGGAAATCAACACTGATAATGTTCATTCATGCCCTTCTCTCTGACTCTGTCTTTGTCTATTTTTCTCCCTTGCTTCTACATAGCAGTTTAAAGTGTTGTTAGGCACCCAGTGACCACGAGGGAAATGCTCAAAGTATCAGAGGGATCTCTGAATTCCTGAAGCCTTTCAATTGCTAAAGTTTCTTGAAAAAAAAATTACTGTACACAAGGAAATGAAACTTGATCGATGAGTATTAGATTTGCTGCCAGTTCGAGCTGAACGTATCCTAACTGGTACAGAAGTTGGCAACACACCGCTGTGACAGTGAACTTGTAGGAACTATTTAAGGGTATAAGAAGACATTTGGGTTTAGAAAATGTTTTTTTAATAAAATGATACTAACATGGTGATAAATAGTATTTCTGAGAAATTCACCATAGTGAGTGATAGACATTATAACTCTGATGCTCACTTGGGATCCTCACATGAGGCATCACCTTTTTGATTTTTGTAGATTGCTGGCATTGCTCGCCTTTAGGCCAGGTGTCTGTTTCTTAGCAAATTTTGTTCCTTTCCAGTTTACAAATGAAAATGGTTGCTTTAATTTATTCTCATGTAAGTTGGTCGTAATATAATCTGGTGCCTCAGTACTTTTGTTGGAAGAAAAGGTATTCTCAAGCACCATTGTTCAAAAAAGGATGTCTGTTTTATAGTTTGGCCATACCCTGAAGATGTGCCTTTGAGTCAAGCCATCTTTATTCTTCTCTGTTTCTTGAGTGAATAACTACCTTCCTCTAGTTTATTAGAACAGAGAAGTATACTTAGCCTGAAACCTAAAAATACAATAGCCTAGTATAGTAAGAATCTTGGTTTCTTTACAAACACAGAATTGTTATGTGAATATGGTTTTTTTTTTTTTTTTTAATTTCAGATGTGGGATATGGGGCTGCTTTAGATTGTCCATAGCAGCTGACTATGATTGTCTCATGCTCTGGTAGAGATATGATTTTGCAAGCTGAAGATAGTTCATGTTTGGAATTCTGGGGACACTTAAGAGGGTCTATAAATGCCAGAGCCCTCAGAGAAATAGCAGTTGCTGCTGGCCATTCACTGCCACTGCCACTGCTACCTCCAGTGCTACTATAGTTCCTGAATGCTGGTTGGAAATATCTTGATAATGAACATCAGACTTGTCCCAAGGAACTCAACATCCCTAATCAGCAGGAAGTAGTTTAACAATATGGATGCCTCCTTTCTCCTCTAACCTTCTTTCTCTCTACCTAATGTTGGGGCATTGGAAGGGAGGAAAAGAGTTGTGGGGGAAAGAACCTAATAAAGTAGCCAAAAGTCTGGTAACAGCTTAGTACTTGAAAGAAGTATTATCTGGTGCTCTGTCCTGCCCAACACTTACCACACTCTGGCTGAACAAATATATGTGGATTTGTCATCAATTAAAAAAAAAATTCAACCACTGGTTCATGTCAGGTAGGCACAAGGCTAGGACCCTTATTTTATTCCTGGTCTTTTCCTGCAGAAATGCTCTCGTTGAATTTCACTTTGACATTGTATTTATTACCTGTTTACATTGGTGGTGATAAAGAAATGCTCTTCTGAGATGCATGGTCATATTTACTATAGGCTGCCATGATAGGTGATACTAGCTCACAGATTCATATGAAATATTTTTTGTGACTTTTACTCTATGCACACTGGGAAATACAACTGTCGATGTTTTCCTTTCAGGGGTGACTGGCACCCTTCCTAGTATTGAGGTTGATTTAGGCAAATGGACAAGCTTTTACTACACCTTTCTTTTGTCTCCTGTAAGCTAATCTTATTTAATGATTGATCTATGTTTCTTTTCATTCACCAGGTTTATATTTAAACTTATTGAATATATTTCATGTTTCTGAGCAAATTTTTACTAATTGTTACCTCCCTAGCTCTAAGCATGGTCTGTGTGCATATGTACAAATGGGAATACACATGAGAAAAGATTTCACCTACAACCCTTCAAAGTTGGGCTTTTTTGTCTATTGGCTCACATAGGTGGAAATTGGTTTTACAAGTGTATCCTCAACATGACTCTCAGTATTAGAAAACATGTTTTCTTTTCTTTTTCTGCCATCCATTGACTTAACTTCACTTTGACTTAAAAGTGTTTTTGGTTGACAGAGGAAATCTGAAATTGATAGTTCTCACAGCAGTGTTTGCAATTAAAGTAGAAGCTTGCGGAGAGGCTGTTGGGATGTATTTAAAGGAGATTTGCCTTCATTTTTTTAAAAAAATTTTAACTCCTTAAAAGTATTGGCTCAAAATTATCTGGAAACTTGAATTCTCTTATTTACAACTTCTTTCCTTACATAACCAAACATCTGGCCTACAACATTTAACATAATATTTTTTGAACTTAATTGTAGATTAATTTAATATTGAAAATGTAACTAATTGCTTTGGGCTTTTTATATGTCATCCTGAAATAGATTAAGATATTCTTCTCCTGAATCAAAAGACCTTTTTGTTTTACCTACAGTTTTTAGTGAGAGTTGTACGACTTTGAAGAAATCTGTGTGTTTTGGACAACAATGAAATAGAGAGATTCTAGTCTGTTGGAAATTTATTGTTCTGGGATATAGTGAGGTTCAAAAGAACTTAGAGAAATAATTCCTCCAGGGATTTAGGACTCCCTTAGTGGGGTTCTGAGCAGATAGTGTGGGGTAGATTTTCTCCTTTCATAGGTCCTCCTGTTTATCTCCTCTTAGAGACAAAGTTGAAGCTGAGGGATGATGGTCTCTGAGTCAGAAGAGGAGCTCTGGGATATGAACCAGTTTTCTTTCACTCACCAACTTGACCTGCTTTCTTGTCAAGGAAAGCAATTCATCCAATTTTTCTAGGTCACGAGAGGGTTTTTGCAGTAAGGATGAATACTTCTGTGGCCCCACTTTCTCTTGTGTAGAAACAGAGATGGCAGGAGGAAGGGACTCTCAAGTGGAATCCCGTGATTCTGCTTTACTTAACACATAGCTGTGCAAGCACATGCACAAACACACAGAAAATGAAGAGAGATTTGCCACAGTAGGCTTAGTTTCTGGCTTCTGAGGGAGTTCTGGGAACATACTCTTGCACACTAGAGGTGCAGATCCAGTGAGTGTGTGCTGGGAGGATGGGAGCTTGTGGAGTATTCTAAGTAGCATTTATGAAAAACACATTTCACTTGTAATAGTGTAATACAACTATTTGAGGAAGGACAGGGCCAAGATGATATCTAGACCATTTACCCTTTCCCATTTCCTTTCAAGGAGTCAAATGGGTAGAGTGCTCTGCTGTGTGCATTGTCTTGGGGCATGAGTATATGTTAGAGGGTAGAAAGACACACACCAAACATTTACCTTTACTTGTTTCTTCAGGTCTCAGCCTCAGAGTTCAGAGAGGATTTGAAGGGATAGATGGAAAGAGGACAGTTGCTAAGTTTTAGACAGAAAAGTACAACCTTTTAGTGTCTGCTCTGGCTCCAGCTAGGTCTCACAGATGGAAAGGTGTGAGTACCTGGGCCTTAATCTTTTTAATCCCCACATAGCTTACCATTACTCATCTTGATTCACAATCTGATGGGCCCTGGAGTCACAGGGAAGGCACAATCTCCAGGTGTGTTTCTAGAACCGATTAACTGAGGTGAGAAGACTTGCTCTGGGAGGAGGTGACATCTTCCAAGGAGTGTCCCAGATATAAACAAGTCCTAGGGAAAAAACAAAAAACCAATGTTGACTGTTTTCTCTTCTTGAGGGAGTGTACGTTATCATGCTGCTGTGGGTGTCCTTCACTGACGACAGCCATCCTGGATTTCCAACATTGAACAAATACCAGTGATTCTCCAGGAATCTCTCAGACCTTCAGTTCCATATCACTTAGGCATTTAGCTTCATGACTGAGTAGCTGTCAGTTCTTAGCTTTACCAGCACACAGATAATCACAAGGACTATCCTTCATTGTATAAGGCAATAAAATAAACATACTTTAAAAATATATGTATACTATCATCTCTGTGTTTTTTCAGAACTTTATACAATATGCTTGCCAATAGGCTATTTATATAATACTTTTATATGAAGCCTTTTTTTTCTGCATGGACTAGCTTTAGCATCTGGGATCTGCCCCTACACAGTTGTTTTCTCTTAGGACTCTGCTACTTACTCGGGAGGTGATACTGCATAGTAGAAGAAATCTGTTGGTGTTCTACACTGTAATAGAACATTGCCTCTATTTTCTTTCTTCTCTCCCCCAAACGGAACTTACTGTCTACCTCATCTCCAAGGAACACCTTTTTTCTTTTGTTTCTGATTACTGCAGTGTCGTTGTTTGAAAGAGACTCCTTTTAATTCCCTTTATGGAACTTCAATGCATGGGCTATGTCAAATAACAGGAAGATTTAGGCTCTTCTCTTGGACATACTCATCTCATGCACAATACATGATCTGGTGCTTCTGGTTAAGGGAAGAAATAAAGGAAAGGATAAAAAAATAGGAGGAAAAGTTGTCACAGGTTAATGATTAAAATATTATCCTAGCTACCAAAGCTTCAGGGGCTTGGGTACAAGGGTAAGAAATAAATTGGTTTGGCAAACATTTCTTTAGAATCACCTATGAGATGACTATTAGAAATACAGTCAACCATCTCTTTCCACTAAAACCTTATTTGGTTTTAACGACTTTATATTAGGTGGGGCTCGAGCACCTCAAGCCTCAGCAAATAAATATACCAGTAGTCCCTATTATTTAAAAAATAACATGGAGCTAGGACAAGACATCGGGGATCTTTTGCTTTAGAAATGGTGAGGAAAATGAGGAGGGAAAGGCATGGGTTGGAGAATGGAGGTAAGGAACTCTATCCATTTACATGCTGAGAAGGTGCAGAATCTACTCTTTGTCTACTGAATCACATCATATCCACAGTCATATGTGTACATGTCACCATGAGTCCTCGTTATTTCTCATCTATCTTCCTTGTGCTTAACTTCTGACTTTTTTGGTAGTTTTTTTTTTTTTTCCTCCTTCAAATTTGTATTTGTATTAAATAAAAGTTTCACATATTAGCTTTACTTGAAAGCCTTTGATTTAGCCTTTACCCCAGGCCTAAGCTTTGATGTAAAGCTAAGCTCTTTGTAAGTCCGTCACCCCCTCATACCTCTGCTCCTTTTGTTTATACCTAAGCATGAAATGTACCTGATGACTCACTGTGGCACACAAAGGACTTCTGAGAAGCACAGAAAATGACAGGGCTGTTGTGTTTCTAAGGTTCACCCCAAGAGTGTGGCTGAAGCAATTTCAAACCTCTCTGCCATACTGCCTGTAGCCTGTGTGACCTCAGGAGGGCTGGTTCCCAGGAGCTGATGCTGAAGCAAGTGGAGTTTGGGTTAATGTGGTCTTAAGCAAGAAGATGTGGTACTTTGTTAGTGCCCACAGTTCCTGCTGCATTCTGACACAGGTGAGGAATATCTATTGATCAGCTGGCTCCAGGAGGGGCTTTGCCAAAATGACTCTCCAGGTGATCCCAGCAGAGCACTTTATGCCTGCCTTCCACAGGAGCCGATGTGTACTGATCCCAGGGTGCTTTTTAATTGGAATGGCTGTTCAAACAGTAAGAGCCATTTTACAGTTTTCACCTTCCCTAACTGTACCCTAGGCTTTTGCTCTTTAAGTAGGAGAGGGAATGATTTATTTTTCAATACAGAATTTTCTTTTCTGTTTGAAAATAGCCCATAAGATATTTGAAAGGAGTCAGACAAATGAGAATCATCAATTATCTATATTGGAGTACATTAGCAGATTATTAAAAGGAAAACCTCTTTTGCCTGGTACGGCTATAGAATTTCCATCAACTATGCCTTCTTGTCACATATAGATCCTCACAGGAAGCGCATATTTTTGACTTTAAGGACCCAGAAATGGGACCATTGGAATGGGAACTTTGAAAAGTAAGAAGTGTTTTATCCCTGTCTGTGCTTAGCTCAGCCCATCTGTATCCCTAATAGAAATTCAACATATAACAGCCTGATGAGTTGGACCACCTCAAGTGACTGCCCAGATCCAAGTGGTTTCACAAATACAATTTCATCTAGTCCATTATCATTCATCCTGTTGTACAGATGAGGCTCAGCTGAACACGGAGTTAATGGCAACCACTGATGCCGGGACTCCTCCCTTAGACCCCTTCCCAGTGCTGACAGCTTCCTTGCTGCTGAGGCTGATGCCGGGACTCCTCCCTTAGACCCCTTCCCAGTGCTGACAGCTTCCTTGCTTCTGAGGCTCATTACAAATATGAAGCGAAAAGGCTCTAAGTATGTTTTAGTGGACTGCCTTAGTTCTTCCTTGGGTATCTATGCCAATTGTTGTTCACGCACATTTGCATAAAACTCATTGCTAACCAGTTTTACCTTCTCTGTAGGGGTTTATCTACATCACAATTCTTTTTTTTTAAATATAAGTGAAATTATATTGTTGTGCTTCCTTTTTTTATTATATATTTTCTTTATTTACATTTCAAATGTTACTACATCACAATTCTATTAAACTGAGAATTGTTCCATGTATCCACTAGACATCATGAATGGACACTTCTTATAAAATTACAGTGTCATACTATATAGAAGGACAATACCAAACAGATAAGACTTAGGCCAAAAGTGAGATAGATGTTTTTACAGGCCAGATTGTCCATATCCATATTTTTGATTTTAACAGTTTTAATTGTGTTCAGCTACTTTTTGTTTAATATTCACAAATATTAAACAAAAATATTATACATTGTATGTCATCTTGAATAGTGCAATGAAATTTCCCATCATTCTACTTTTTCCATTTTTATTCTGCTCTATTTATGAATATACTGCTCTTCCAGTGCTTAGCAGTTGTCTTTATTATGATACTGTCATAACATCACAGTGCTGTTATTCAAGTAACTCTTGTCATACTTAATAATGGTGCCACACCACAAGGATAGTCTTGCTGAACACACACACACACACACACACACACACACACACACACGAGTGTGCGCGCACGCTATAAAATGTATCTGTAAGTGAAAAGGCAAATGGGTAAATGAAAAGGTAAGCACTCCTGATTACCTGAGAAGAGAATGAGAAAAAAAAACAAACCTGTATGCTGAGGTTGCTAAAATCTATTTTGAGAACAAATTTTCTATCTGTAAAACTGTGAAGAAAAAAGAAACTTTTGTTACTGTTGCTGTTACACTTCAGAACACAAAAGGTCTGTATGTGGTGCATAAGTTCATGTAGAAAAGATGTTAAATTTGTGTATGTATGTAGAGAGAAAATACAGTATATGTATGATTTAATGTTCTCCAAAGTTTTATATCTCTATTGTATATCTTATTATATGTCCCTTGAGGATAAAGAGGGCCTTTATAGCCAGCACCAGTTGATAGCATACTGCTTTTGAACTCTGGGCTCAGAGACAAGAAGCTGGCAGCAGGAAGTTAGCCTCAATGGAGAATAAAGTCTTGCATATGAAGTAGGGAAGTAAAGCCATGTTGGAGCCAAAGCTGGGGATTAGAGGAGAGTTTGCATTTCCCAGGGGAAAAGTCTAAGAACTCAAAAGGCTACAATTACTGCTGGGAGCTGTGGCTCATAACAAGCAGAGTGCTGAGCAGAAATAGAACCATTATGAGTCCCCGGACTATATGGGACTCATTATCACATACTAGGTTGCTGCAAGACCTGGTCTGGACTAAGGTCCTATTGGGTGGAAGTGATGAGGAAGCATTCAATGCTTCTTCATGAGAAATAAGTTTTCATTAGCTTTGACAACAAGGGCAATTGATGGTCCTGTTAAATTTGTGTATGTATGTAGAAAGAAAATACAGTATATGTATGATTTCACTAGCTGGCAGATATCAATATAATGGTAGAGTGGGTAGGTTACTGAGGATCAGATAGGACTGTGGATATCTTTTTCAAGAAATATCTCCCTTCTGTAGAGGATTGTGTAGATTAAGCACTGATGGAACTCCAGTATACTTACATAGTAGTAAACATGTACTAATGTACCATAGGTTAGAAAATAAGGTGTGAAAGAAAATGCCCTTTCTTTGAAGGGGGTGACATTGAGAGAATCTCTTGCTACATAGCTGAGATTGGCTTTGAACTCATGATCTTTTCACTTCAGCCTTCCCAAGTGCTGAGATTTCAAGCATAAGTCACCGTGGTTAATACTAATACCTTTTGATAGTTGATTTTGGTACTAGTTGAATCATACTAGAAGAAAAGTACGAAAATTCAATATATTAAGCATATTATAATATACATTTTGTCACCTGCCATTTAAAAATTTAAATTGATATATACTTAATTCTCCAGCTGTTTGAATAAAAATTATATTGCTCAATATTTTATATGAACTAAACTCATGAACTTTTTGAAACCAAAAATTGAAAACTTTGTCTTTAAAACATTGTACAAATTGTGGAGAAGATAAAGTGTCTTCTTTCTAAATGGTTTCCAATAATCCCTCTTGCTTGATGTTTCCCTTATATATATTGAATATATATATATTGAATGGGGCCCAATCAGCATACTTAACACATTATAGAAGTCAAAGAGAGCTCAGAAACAAGTAATGAACATAGCTTGATCACTCCTATATCACTCTGTCAGAAAGTCAGATGGAGTAAGGGCAACCTTCCTTCCCTGAGAAGAGGCCTATGTGGCAAAGAACCAAAGACCAACAGAGAATGATGACTTGGAAGGCACATGTGTAAATCAACCCATCACCGAACAAAACCAGAGCTGGATCTCTCTCTCTCTCTCTCTCTCTCTCTCTCTCTGTCTCTCCCTGTCTCTCTCTCTCTTCTCCATCCCTTTTCTCCCTCTTTCTCTGCCCCTCCTCTCCTCCTTTTCTTCCTCCCTCCCTCCCTTCCCTTTCCCCTCTCCCTCAAGTATATGTGCATTTGTATACACATGTGTGCGAGTGTGTGGAGGACAGAGGTCAATGCCAAGTAACGTACACTATTACTATCTTACCTTATTGAAAGAAGGTTTTTTCACAGAACCTAGCAGTTACCGATTAACTCCTTTAGCTAGTTAGTGAGCTCAGGAATTGACCAAACTCTAGCCTAAGAGTTACAGATACTCAGCTTTGCTTCTCCTTCTCCTTTTCTCCTTCTCCTTCTCCTTCTCCTTCTCCTTCTCCTTCTCCTTCTCCTTCTCCCTCTCCTTCTCCCTCTCCTTCTCCCTCTCCTTCTCCCTCTCCCTCTCTCCCTCTCCTTTCTCCCTCTCCCTTCCTCTTCCTCTTCTTCTTCCTCCCCCTCTTCCTCCTCCTCCTCTTCTTCCTCCTCCTCTTCCTCCTCCTCCTCCTCCTCCTCCTCCTCCTCTTCTTCTTCTTCTTCTTCTTCTTCTTCTTCTTCTTCTTCTTCTTCTTCTTCTTCTTCTTCTTCTTCTTCTTCTTCTTCTTCTTCTTCCTCTCTCTCATTCTCTTTCCTCTTTCTTTTTCTTTTTTTCATTGTATTTTTTTGTGGCTGCTGGGGATTCAAACTCATGTCATCATGTTTGTGCAGCCACAGGTTTACTGAGCCCTTATCTTCCCAGATCCCTGAGTTACAATCTTCATTGCAATCACTAAATGACCCCGAGCTAGAAGCACCCAGATAAAATACATTCCTTTTTTTTTCTATATCTTTATTTAGTTCTCTATCGTTCAGTGTGTTATATTTTTTATTAGATATTTTCTTCATTTACATTTCAAATGTTATCCCAAAAGTTTCCTATACCCTCCTCCTTCCTATACCCTGTTCCCCTTCCCACTCACTCCCACTTCTTGGCCCTAGCGCTCCCCTGTACTAGAGCATATAAAGTTTGCTAGACTAAGGGGCTGCTCTTCCCAATGAGGGCCAACTAGGCCATCTTCTGCTACATATGCAGCTAGAGAAACGAGCTCTGGGGGTACTGATTAGTTCATATTGTTGTTTCACCTATAGGGTTGCAGACCTCTTCATCTCTTGGGTGCTTTCTCTAGCTCCTACATTAGGAACCCTGTGTTCCATCCTATAGATGACTTTGAGCATCCACTTCTGTATTTGCCAGGCACTGGCATAGCCTCACTCAAGATAACTATATCAGGGTCCTTTCAGCAAAATCTTGTTGGCCAATGCAATAGTGTCTGGGTTTGGTGGCAGATTATGGGATGTATCCCCAGGTGAGGCAGTCTCTGGATGATCCATCCTTTCTTCTTCGCTTCAAACTTTGTCTCTGCAACAACTTTCATGGATATTTTATTCCCTATTCTAGGGAGGAATGAAGTATCCATGTGTTGGTCTTCTTTCTTGATTTTCTTGTGTTTTGGGAGTTGTATCTTGGGTATTCTAGGTTTCTGGGCTAATATCCACTTATCAGTGAGTGCATATCAAGTGACTTCTTTTGTGATTGGGTTACCTCACTAAGGACGATATCCTCCAGATACATCCATTTGCCTAGGAAATTCATAAATTCATTGTTTTTAATAGCTGAGTAATTACTCCATTGTGTAAATGTACCACATTTTCTGTATCCATTCCTCTGTTGAGGGACATCTGGGTTCTTTCTGGCTTCTGGCTATTATAAATAGGGCTGCTCTGAACATAGTGGAGCATATGTCCTTATTACCAGTTGGAACATCTTCTGGGTATATGCTAGATCTAGCTGTAGTACTATGTCCAGTTTTCAGAGGAACCGCCAGACTGACTTCCAGAGTGGATGTACAAGCTTGCAATCCCAACAGCAACGGAGGAGTGTTCCTCTTTCTCCACATCCTCACCAGCATGTGCTGTCACTTGAATTTTTTATCCTAGCCATTCTGACTGGTGTGAGGTAGAATCTCAGGGTTGTTTTGATTTGCATTTCCCTGATGAGTAAGGATGTAGAACATTTTTTCAAGTGCTTCTCAGCACTTCGGTATTCCTCAGTTGAGAATTCTTTTTTTAGTACTGTACCCCAATTTTAATGGGGTTATTTGAATTTCTGGAGTCCAGCTTCTTAAGCTCTTTGTTTATATTGGATATTAGTCCCCTAACAGATTTAGGATTGGTAAAAAATTCTTTTCCAATCTGTTTGTGACCTTTTAGTCTTATTGACAGTATATTTTGCCCTACAGAAGCTTTGTAATTTTATGAGGTCCAATTTGTCAATTCTTGATATTACAGCACAGGCCAATGCTATTCTGTTTTGGAATTTTTCCCCTGTGCCCATATCTTTGAGGGTTTTCCCCACTTTCTCCTTTATAGGTTTCAGTGTCTATGATTTTATATAGAGTTCTTTGATCCACTTAGACTTGAGCTTTGTACAAGGAGATAAGAATGGATCAATTTGCATTCTTTTACATGATAACCTCCAGTTGTTGAAAATGCTGTCTTTTTTCCAGTGGATGGTTTTAGCTCCCTTGTCAAAGATCAAGTGACCATAGGTGTGTGGGTTCATTTCTGGGTCTTCAATTCTATTCCATTGATCAACCTGTCTGTCTCTGTACCAGAAACATGCAGTTTTTAATCACAATTGCTCTGTAGTACAGCTTAATGTCAGGCATGGTGATTCCCCCAGAGGTTCTTTTATTGTTGAGAATAATTTTTGTTATCCTAGGTTTTTCGTTGTTATTTCAGATGGAATTGCAAATTGTCTTTTCTAACTCAGCAAAGAATTGAGTTGGTATTTTGATGGGGATTGCATTGAATCTGCAGATTGCTTTCGGCAGGATAGCCATTTTAACTATATTAATTCTGCCAATCAATGAGCATGGGAGATCTTTTCATCTTCTGAGATCTTCTTCAATTTCTTTCTTCAGAGACTTGAAGTTCTTGTCATACAGATCTTTCACTTCCTTAGTTAGAGTCACACCAAGGTATTTTATATTATTTGTGACTATTATAAAGGCTGTTGTTTCCCTAATTTCTATCTCATCCTGTTTATCCTTTGTGTAGAGAAAGGCAATTGATTTGTTTGAGTTAATTTTATATGCAGCTACTGTGCTGAAGCTGTGTAGCAGTTTAAAAAGTTCTCTGCTGGAATTTTTAGGGTCACTTATATATACTATCATAATCATCTGCAAGCAGTGATATTTTTACTTCTTCCTTTCCATTTCCCCTTGATCTCCTTTTGTTGTCGAATTGCTCTGGCTAGGACTTCAAGTACTATGTTGAATAGGTAGGGAGAAAGTAGGCAGCCTTGTCTAGTCCCTGATTTTAGTGGGATTGCTTCCAGCTTCTCTTCATTTACTTTGATGTTGGCCACTGGTTTGCTGTAGATTGCTTTTATCATGTTTAGGTATGGGCCTTGAATTCCTGATCTTTCCAATACTTTTATCATGAATGGGTGTTGGATTTTGTCAAATGTTTTCTCTGTATCTAAAGAGATGATTATGTGGTTTTTATCTTTGAGTTTGTTTATATAGTGGATTATGTTGATGGATTTCCTTATATTAAACGAACCCTGCATTCGTGGGATGAAGCCTACTTGGTCATGATGGATGATCATTTTGGTGTGTTCTTTGATTCGGTTTGCGAGGATTTTATTGACTATTTTTGCATCGATATTCATGAGGAAAATTGGTCTGAAGTTCTCTTTCTTTGTTGGATCTTTGTGTGGTTTAGGTATCAGAGTAATTGTAGTTTCATAGAATGAATTGGGTAGAGTACCTTCTGTTTCTATTTTGTAGAATACTTTGAGGAGAGTTGGAATTAGGTCTTCTTTGAAGGTCTGATAGAACTCTGCACTGAACCCATCTCGTCCTGTGGTTTTCTTGGTTGGGAGATTATTAATGACTGTTTTTATTTCCTTAGGAGAAATGGTACTCTTTAGATCATTAATCTGATCCTGATTTAACTTTTGTACCTGGTATCTCCCTAGGAAGTTGTCCTTTTCATCCAGGTTTTCCAGTTTTGTTGAGTATAGCCTTTTGTAGTAGGATCTGATGATGTTTTGGATTTCCTCAGGATCTGTTGTTATGTCTCATTTCTAATTTCTTTTATTTATTCATTTTTTGTTTTTTATATTTTTTATTAGATATTTTCTTAATTTACATTTCAAATGCTATCCTGAAAGTTCCCATACCTTTCCCTCGCCCTGCTCCCCTACTCACCCTCTCCCACTTCTTGGACCTGGCATTCTCCTGTATTGGGGGTATATAAAGTTTGTAATACCAAGGGGCCTCTCTTCCCAATGATGACCGACTAGGCCATCTTCTGCTACATATGCAGCTAGAATCATGAGCTATGGGGGTTCTGGTTAGTTCATATTGTTGTTCCTCTTTTAAGGTTGCAGACCCCTTCAGATCCTGGGGTACATTCTCTAGCTTCTTTGTTGGGGGCCCTGTGTTCCATCCTATAGATGACTGTGAGCATCTACTTCTATATTTGCCAGGCACTGGCATAGCCTCATATGAGACAGTTATATCACTGTCCCTTCTTCAGACTCTTGCTGTCCTGTGCCATTGTGTCTGGGTTTGGTGACTGATTATTGGACTGTTCCCAGGGTGGGTTAGTCTCTCGATATTCTATCCTTTCGTCCTGGCTCCAAACTTTGTCTCTGTAACTCCTTTCATGGGTATTTTGTTACCCAAGATACAATTTGCAAAACACAAGAAAATCAAGAAGAAAGAAGACCAGAGTGTGGATACTTCATTTTTTTTTTTCATTTCTGATTTTGTTAATTAGGATACTGTCCCTGTGCCTTCTAGTTAGTCTGGCTAAGGGTTTATCTATCTTGTTGATTTTCTTAAAGAACCAGCTCCTGGTTTGGTTGATTCTTTGAATAGTTCTTTTTGTTTCCACTTGGTTGATTTCAGCCCTGAGTTTGATTATTTCCTGCCATCTGCTCCTCTTGGGTGAATTTGCTTCCTTTAGTTCTAGAGCTTCTAGGTATGCTGTCAGGGTACTAGTGTATCCTCTCTCTAGTTTCTTTTTGGAGGCACTCAGGGAAGCACTAGTTTTCCTTCTAGGACTGTGTATTAGTCAGGGTTTCTATTCCTGGACAAAACATCATGACCAAGAAGCAGTTGGAGAGGAAAGTTTTTATTCAGCTTACACTTCCATACTGCTGTTCATCACCAAGGAAATTCAGGTCTGGAACTCAAGCAGGTCAGGGAGCAGGAGCTGATTCAGAGGCCATGGAGAGATGTTCTTTACTGGCTTGCTTCCCCTGGCTTGCTCAGCTAGCTCTCTTATAGAACCAAGACTACCAGCCCAGAGATGGTCCTACGCACAAGGGGCCTTTTCCCCTTGATCACTAATTGAGAAAATGCCTTACAGCTGGATCATATGGAGGCATTCCCTCAACTGAAGCTCCTTTCTCTGTGATAACTCCAGCTGTGTCAAGTTGACACAAAACTAGCCAGTACAGACTGCTTTCATTGTGTCCCATAAGTTTGGGTATGTTGTGGCCTCATTTTCATTAAACTCTAAAACGTCTTTAAATTCTTTATTTATTTCTTCCTTGACTGAGGTATCATTGAGTAGAGTGTTGTTCAGTTTCCACGTGAATGTTGGCTTTCTATTATTTATGCTGTTATTGAAGATCAACCTTAGTCCGTGGTTATCTGATAGGATGCATGGGATAATTTCAATATTTTTGTATCTATTGAGGCCTGTTTTCAGGTCAATTTTGGAGAAGGTACCATGAGGTGCTGAGAAGGTATATCCTGTTGTTTTAGGATAAAATGTTCTGTAGATATCTGTTAAATCCATTTGTTTCATAACTTGTGTTAGTGTCTATGTGTCTCTGTTTAGTTTCTGTTTCCAGGATCTGTCCATTCGTGAGAGTGGGGTGTTGAAGTCTCCCACTATTATTGTGTGAGGTGCAATGTGTGCTTTGAGCTTTACTAAAGTTTCTTTAATGAATGTGGCTGCCCTTGCATTTGGAGCATAGATATTCAGAATTGAGAGTTCATCTTGGTAGATTTTACCTTTGATGAGTATGAAGTGCCCCTCCTTGTCTTTTTTCATAACTTTGGGTTGAAAGTCAATTTTATTCGATATTAGAATGTCTACTCTAGCTCCTTTCTTTGGAATGTTTGCTTGGAAAAATTTTTTCCAGCTGTTTATTCTGAGGTAGTGTCTGTCTTTATGCCTGAGGTGGGTTTCTTGTAAGCAGCAAAATGTTTGGTCCTCTTTGTATAGCCAGTTTGTTAATCTATGTCTTTTTATTGGGGAATTGAGTCCATTGATGTTAAGAGAAATCAAAGAAAATTAACTGTTGCTTCCTGTCATTTTTGTTGTTAAAGTTGGGAATCTGTTCTTGTGCTCTCTTCTTTTAGTTTTGTTAAAGGATTACTTTCTTGCTTTTTCTAGGATGTAATTTCCATCTTTGTGTTGGTTTTTTCCCTTTATTATCCTTTGAAGGGCTGTATTCGTGGAAAGATATTGTGTGAATTTGGTTTTGTCATGGAATACTTTGGTTTTTCCATCTATGGTAATTGAGAGTTTTGCTGGGTATAGTAGCCTGGGTTGGCATTTGTGTTTTCTTAGGGTCTGTATAACAGCTGTTCAGGATCTTCTGGATTTCATAGTCTCTGGGAGAACTCTGGAGTAATTCTAATAGGCCTGCCTTTATATGTTACTTGACCCTTTTCCTTTGCTGCTTTTAATATTCTGTCTTTATTTAGGGCATTTGTTGTTCTGATTATTATGTGTCGGGAGGAATTTCTTTTCTGGTCCAGTCTGTTTGCAGTTCTGTAGGCTTCTTGTACGTTCATGGGCATCTCTTTCTTTAGGTATGGGAAGTTTTCTTCTATAATTTTGTTGAAGATATTTGCTAGCCTTTTAAGTTGAAAATCTTTATTCTCATCTACTGCTATTATTCGTTGGTTTGGTCTTCTCATTGTGTCCTGGATTTCCTGGATGTTTTGAGTTAGGATCTTTTTGCATTTTCTTTGTTTTGTCCATGATCCCTATGGAATCTTCTTCACCTGAGAGATTCGCTCTTCTATCTCTTGAATTCTGTTGCTGATGCTCACATCTATGGTTCCTGATTTCTTTTCTAGGGTTTCTATCTCCAGAGTTGTCTCACTTTGGATTTTCTTCATTGTTTCTATTTCCCTTTTTAGGTCTTGGATGGTCTTGTTCAATTCCATCACCTGTTTGGTTGTGTTTTACTGTAATTCTTTAAGGGATTTTTGTGTTTCTTCTACCTGTATATCAGTGTTTGCCTGTAGTCCTTTAAGGACTTCTACCTGTTTAGCAGTGTTCTCCTGTAATTCCTTGAGGGATTTTTTGTGTTTCCTCTTTAAGGGCTTCTACCTGTTTAGCAGTGTTCTCCTTTATTTCTTTAAGTGAGTTATTAATGCCTTTCTTAAAATCTTCTACTACCATCATGAGATATGATTTTAAATCCGAGTCTTCCTTTTCGGGTGTGTTGGGGTATCCAGGATTTGTTCTGGTGTGTGTACTGCGTTCTGATGATGCCTGGTGTTCTTGGTTTCTGTTAGTAAGATTCTTAAGTTTGCCTTCGCCATGTGGAAATCTCTGGTGTTAATGTTAAAGCTGTCTCTGGTTGGAGCTTGATCCCCCTGTGATTCTTTTAGCCTCTGTCAGCACTCCTGGGAGTCCAACTCTCTTCTGAGTTTCAGTGGTCAGAGCACTCCATGCAGGCAAGCTCTCATCTTTCAGGGCAGGTGTCCAACAGTCTGGAGCTCTGATACACCTCCTGAGTTCTGAGGTCAGAACTCTCCCTGTAGGCCAACTCTCCTATGGCAAGGAATGGGCCCAAGGGTTTGGGTCTCAGCTCTGCCTCCTGGCTGAGGATGAAGAGCAATGGGATTCTGACCAAGAAGCTTTATTGCTTCTATAGCCCATGTGCTCTCAGGTAGTCAGGAGGTCCTGGGTTTGCTAGGGGGTCATGCTGTGTGGAGAGTCCTCTGGTGCCCTAGATGCCTTTGTCTGGGTTCATGCAGAAGATGACAGGGCTGGCCTGACCTGAATGGATCCCAGCTTCTGGTCGGGCGGGGTTCCTTTTTCCCTGTTCCTGCTAGTGCAAGACCCTCCGCAATTCTTTGGAGCTGATGTTGAGTTCCACTTACCAGTGATCCCGATGTGATCTTGAGTTCCTGTGGGAGTGGAGAGCACTCTGGAGCCCTTAGTGGCCTCCGCTGGGCTCAGAAGGAAGATGGTGAGGTGAGGGGTGGCCCTGACCAGAATGGATCCCAGCCTCTGGTCGGGCAGGGTTCCTTTGTCCCTGTTCCTGTTGGTACAAAACCCTCCGTGATTCTTGAAGATGATGTTGTGTTCCACTCACCCATAATCCCGAGGTGATCCCAGGGTCCTGCGGCCTGAAGAACACTCTGATAGAATACATTCTTGATTCATAGAATGCACACTTATTCCCTTTAAGATGTTGTTTTCGGGTAGCTTATATCCCTAATTAATGCAGTGGTATCTGGGGTAGTATATGCTCTTCCAATCAAATTCTTAGTGCCTGTTGGTAGTATTAGAGTCCTTGGAAACATAAGGCCTAACACTAACATGAATAAGTGAATACTGAGAGTTTCTAATCTGGTTCCAGAACCAAAACACAGACATAGCATGGAGCCTGTGAACCTAGAAACAAATATTAAAATGCTGTTCTTCCTCCCGACTCCATGGTATTTGAGAGATGTGTATTAAATCCTCTGAATCACAAGTTGTTATTTTTAGTTAATCTCAATATATAAAAAATTGTGACAGTTAATTTTTAAATTATTTTTTATTTATTTACATTTCAAATGTTATCTCCCTTCCCAGGTTCCCCTCCACAAGCCTCCTATCCCCTTCTCCCTCCTGCCTGCCTCTATGAGGGTGCTCCCCCACCCACCCACTCACTCAGTGGACTAGTGTTCCCCTATCCTGGGTCATCAAGCTTCCACAGGACTAAGGGGATCCCCTCCCAGTGATTCCTGATAAGGCAATCCTCTGCTACAATGCAGCTGGAGCCATAGTTACTCCCTGTGTGCTCTTTGGTTAGTGGTTTAGTCCCTGGTTGGCTGATACTGTTTTTCCTATGAAGTTGCAAACCCCATTCACAGTCCTAGCCCTAACTTCCTTCCCCATTGGGCTCACGGTGTATCGTCCAATGTTTAGCTGTGTCTATCCGAATATGTATTGGTCTGGCTCTGGCAGAGCCTCTAAGGGGACAGCTATACCAGGCTCCTGTCAGTAAGAACTTCTTGGCATCAGCAATTGTGTCTGGGTTTGGAATCTGCAGATAGGATGGATTCCTAGGTGGCGCATCCCTTTGGATGACCTTTCTTTCAGTTTCTGCTTCACTCTTTGTCCCTGCATTTTCTTTGACAAGAGGAATTCTGGATTAATATTTTTGAGGTGGGTAGATGACCCCATCCTTCAACTGGGGGCTGTGCCTATCCACTGGATATGGTCTCTGCAGGTTCTATCTCCCCTTTGTTGGGTATTTTGGCTAAAGTTCTCCCTGTTGGGTCCTGGGAACCTCTTGCGTCCCTGGCATCTGGGACTTTCTAGTGGCTACTCTTAGTTCCTCTCCCCACTGCTACACAACTACTTTTAAACTCCTGATCCACTGTACTTTTCCCCCATCTCCTCCCATATCTGAACTGGTCCCGCTTCCTCCTTCCTCTTCTCTCTCCCTCCCACATTCCTCTCTTCCTCTTCTTTCCAGATATTATTCTCTTCCCCTTACTGTGTAGGATGTAGCATCCACACTTTGGTGTGATCTTCTTTCTTCTTGGGTTTCATATGGTCTCTGAGTTGTATTGTGAATATTCCAAGCTTCTTATGTCCATTTGACTGGACCACGGAGTGTTCAACTATTTTTTTCAAATGTGGTTTTTATACTGTCTTTGAATATATTTTGGTTTTGGGAATGAGATTAACATTTAATATGCTAAATGGTTAAAGAATGTTGCCTTTCCTATTGAGTCTGTGCTATATAATTTTTTAGAGGTGTAGATAGAATAAAAACTGAGTAATAAAAGTTTGTTCTCTCAGTTTGATTGTTTTTGAGTAAAAGACATAGATCTTCTGTCTTTGAACTTGAACTCATACTTAGTTGAAACTCAGACTATTTGCAATATTTGGCTTAGAGTTTGAAGACTGCACATCTTGAGTTTATCAGCTTCTCTAATCAGAGTTACTAGTTCTGATACTTGTTTTCCTGTGTAATTATTACATAAATGATATATGTATGTCTATATAATATATATTTAAGTTATATATATATGTATATATATATTGATATAATCCACATCTATATCATATATCACAAACATACACATATGTATACCCTTTTTGATCTGTTTCTTTGGAGACCCAGACCAGTACAGTAGCTATATATTGTCTCTCATTTTAATATGTAAGCACTAAATCATATTAACTATAAAAATTTTAATATTAAGGAACTAACAATTCCAGATGCATTTTAAGCACTTCTTTGTAGGAAGTATTCTGACTAAAGTTATGTTTTGGAACATAGCTTATTTTTAAGTTGAAAATTACTTTTGATTTAAATGCATGGTGGCTTTATCTTTGGGAAGCCTGCTTGTTTTAGAAACAAAGTGCGTATTTCCTCATCTATACCAATTCCATTTCCTGATGGCACTGTCTTGTATATGGCAATAAAATATTAATGAGGGTATTTATCAAGCAGTCTTGTCTTTGGCATGGCAGTGTAAGAAATGGCATCTTTATTAGCCAAAGCTATGCAGTGGTAGCAAACAGCCCTCCAGATCTCTGCCTCTTTTATATTGTGTGTGTGTGTGTGTGTGTGTGTGTGTGTGTGTGTGCATGTGTGGGTGTTGTGTGTTGTGTGTAGGATGTAGGATGCATGGTGCAGGTGAAGGGTAAATGTCAGATGACATTCCTCAGGAGCCTGCTATCCTGTTTTCTGAGATAGTGTTTCTCAGTGGCCTGGAACTTGTCAGATAGATTAGAATGGATGGCCTCAAACCCTAGGGATTCACCTCTCTCTACCTCCTCGGATCTAGGATTATAAATACATAGAACCATGCTCAGCTTTTTAATGTGGGTACTGGTGTTTGAACTCAGGTTCTTATGCCTGTGTAGCAAGCACTTTTCCAAGGAAGCTATTCTCTGAGACTAATCTCAACTTTTTAAAGAAAAAAACTTATTTTATTCCATGCCTTCTATGTAGTATGGGTTGACTATTATTCTGTTCAAGCTATCTTAACTCTAGTATTTAGACTAATGTGTAAAATCTGCCAGTTGTTAGGTAATCAGGAGCAATAGATTGACAAAGCATGCATGGCTCTCCAAGCTTTTCCTTGAGTTAAAACATGCTCCCTTCTGCATCTCAGTGTTCAAAGCAAGTCACATGCTGTCTCCCATTTAACAGAGTCAGTATGTTAATTTCTCCATGGAAAGCACAATAAAAATACATTTTCTTTTTATTGTATAGTTACACAATCCACTACAGCTTCAAAGATGTTATGCTTTTTATAACAATTCTTGGGAAGAATTATTTAGAAACTGAGAGTCGGGAATCTTATTTCTGTAAAGCTATAGCCCCACAAAGCTGACAAAGAAACCCATGCTCTGAGAAATGTATTTGTACTCCATTGTGAAACAATTTCTCAAGAGTGGTCACAGGAACAATGTAATTCCTTCTGGCTTATCTAGGTCAACTCTTAGTGACCCTCTTTCTGCCCTGGTGTCAGTGTTAACATCCCACCTGCCTCCCTGAGCACTGCTGGGCAGCAGTGCCAATATATCTTTGCCAGTGAGGCCACTGGGTCCTGCTGTCTTCAGTCTCTTTCTCCTGACTCAGCTCTCACTGTGGGCGATAAAGGTAAATTGGGCCAGTTTAATGTAAAACAGTTTTTTTTTTTCCTTTCCATGTTTTTCTTTGTAAAAAAAATTCTTTTCCTAAGTAGAAGTAACTTTAAAGATTTTAATTTGCATTTTTGGTAAGGACACTAGAAGGGTACCTAATGTGTTTCCCTCCTAATTTTGTGAAATTTTTAAAGTTTTAATTCAAGGTTCTGTACTAACTAAACCTCTAACAACACAACAAACAGGAAATACAGTATTTAATTCATTTTTATAGCTGTCAAACTATTCTTGTCCTCATCAATTAATTTTATAAAAATTTGACATTCCTAATATTAACGTTAGCTTTTCTTCCTGAAGGAAGCTATGTGTTGTTGTGAGTATAAGTCTAGCCCATGGAAAATTGCCAGTCAGAAGGTTTTCCTCAGTCTTCCACACTAGTCTTCTCTGTGTCAATAATCCTTATGTGACATTTATTGGGAAGACATGAACTATTAATGATGGACAAGGCAGTGAAGAAACAAAAGAAATGTTTCCACCTATGAATAACTTGCTGAACCAAAAGTTTGTGAGGTTATGTCAGGAGCCATCTAGGAAAGGCTGTCTAGTAGTTGGCCTTCCTGGAGGTGGCCCACTGCTTTTGCTTGGTCTGTGATGGGTGAGCTCTGTGAAGCAAAGTTCCAAAGAGACTTCATTTCAGGATTGCTTCTCGGAGCTGATATGCCATTCCTGTTATTATTAAATTAATATAAGAATCCCTGGACGTAGGTATACCTCATTGACCAGATATTTTGCAGATGAACATAAAGATGAACTTTCAATTTAATGCTGTTTAGATGAATTAGTGACTTTATAGAATTCCTGATTTGATTCAAAGTATCTTAGGAAGACCTGCTAGTGCTTATAGCAAGCTCCCAGCACGGTTACAAACAGGAGCATAGATGAGTTAAGACAGTTGAATCATAGCAAGTCCCAAACAAACATGACTCATGAAAACTGCATACACAGTTCATCCTGATCACCTTTCAAGTGGTTCCACTGAAGAATCACCTTTTCTCTAGCAATTATTTACTGCTTATATAACATCCATTGAGGTCTTCTTGACTTCGTAATTTTATAAGCTTCCTGAATTTTGTAAGTTTTGTGATCTTCCTGTGGTTTGCAGTTTTCATTAGCTTTCTGAGGCTTATGAGCCTTTCTCTTCCCTCTAGGGAGGATTTTTTTTTTTTTTTTTTTTAAGAAAATATAACCAGCTATATAAACCTATCTAGAACCAGAATGGACAAAATATGTTACCTATATATTTTTTTCCTCCTTCATTAGCAGTAACTGATTTGTATTCTTCCTGTAGTAACAGTTGTCTCATAAAAATATCTGGATTCACTTTCAAATGCCTGCTTTATCATTTGGCATTAGCGGGAAAATCTACATATATACATGGTAACAGATAAGTCATTTTCTTCCAAAGTAATGCATTTCAATGGAGTTGTTTGGAGAACATGGCCTAATACACATCAGTACACAAGTGTCATAATATGCCTAGTGGGAGAATTGTCTTCCTTATCATAGGGTCACTCCATTGATGTGTATGTGTGTGTATGTGTGTGTGTGTGGGTGTAGATGTGGATGTGGATATGGATGTGTATATGTTATGTTTGAAAACACATGTGCATTTTGTGTGTGTGTGTGTGTGTGTGTGTGTGTGTTTATGTGTGTTTTTATAGTAGTAAAATTCTATAGTAGTAGCTTTCTTTCCAGGTAGGTTTTCAAATGGACTTCAATGTTAATCGTTACTCCCCATATTCTCTCCTTATCCTTTCTATTTAGCCCTCCTATTCCTTCCTTGGGAGATATTCTCCATCTCCCTAATATCTTACTAGGTACCTCTGTGATTATTCATATTGTAGCAAATATATTGAAAGCTTAAAAAGGTAGCATCCACCCTCCATGTATACTCATTAGTTGGTGAGCTCTGGGGAGTCAGGTTGGTTGATATTGTTATTCCTATGGGGTTGCAAACCCCTTCAGCTCTTTCAGGCCTTTCTCTAACTCCTCCATTGGGGACCCTTTGCTCACTCCAATGGTTGGCTGCAAGCGTATGCCTCTCTATTTGTCAGGTTCTGGCAGAGCCTCTCAGGAGACAGCTATATAAGGCTCCTGTCAGCATGTACTTCTTAGCATCCCCAATAGTGTCTGGGTTTGGTGATTGTATATGGGATGGATTTTCAGGTGGGGCAGTCTCTGGATGGCCTTTCCTTCTGTCTCTGCTCTAGCTGCATATGTAGCAGAGGATGGCCTTGTCAGGCATCAATGGGAGGAGAGAGCCTTGTGAAGGCTCTATGCCCCAGTGTAGGGGAATGCCTGGGTGGCAAGGCAGGAATGGGTGGGTGGGGGGCGGAACACCCTCATAGAAGCAGGGGGAGGGCGAATGTGATAGGGGGTTTCCAGAGGGCCTGACAGGGAAAGAGGATAACATTTGAAATGCAAATAAAGAAAACACCCAATTTAAAAAAAGAAAAAAAGAAGAAAACATATAGAATAGAAAAAACATACAATAATTGTTTGAGGAGGGTCTTGATGATCTCTGTGGTCCTATAGATTGTAGCTTTTTATCATTGGCTTAACAGCTAATATCTCCATATAAAAGTCAATATGTACCATATTTCTCTGTCTAGGCCTGGGTTACCTCACTCAGGATGATATTCTTTAGTTCCATCTATTTATCTGCAAAATTCATGTGTGTTTTAAACAGCTAAATAATATTCTAACTTGTAAATGGACAAAATTCTTTTTAACAATTCATTGGTTGACCCATGCTGTTTCCAGTTTCTGGCTATTAGAATAAAAAGCTGCAGTCAACACGGAGATGGGTAAATATCTATTTAGTAGGGTGTACAACCCTTTGGGTATATTTGTAAGCGTGATATAGCTGGATCTTGAGATATATTGATTCCTAGTGTCTTGAGGAACTACCCACTGATTTTATTTGTGATCTTACGAGTTTGCACTCCCATCAGCAATGGATGGATGTATTTCTTACTCCACATTCTCATCAGCATGAACTGTCACTTGTTTTATTGAGCTTGACCACTGTGAGTGTTGTAAGCTTAAATCTCAAAGTAGTTTTAATTTGCATTCCCCTGCTGGCTAAGAATGTTGAACATTTCTTTAAATATTTCTCAGCCATTTGTATTATATCTTTTGAGAATTCTCTGCTTAGTTCTATATCCTATTTTTAAAGTTAGTTATTGTTATCTTCATGATAATTTTTAAAAGTTATTAGATAGTAACCCTCTGTCAGATGTATAATTGGTAAACATCTTTGCTTATTCTGTAGACTGCCACTTTGCCTGAATGATGGTGTCCTTTGCCATTCTGAATTTTTCACCTTCATGAGGACCCATTTATTAATTTTGGGTCTTGTTCCTGTGCTATTTGGTGTCCAGTTCCAAAAGTCCTTTTCGGCACCAATGAGTTCAAATTTACTCATCGCTTTCTCTTTTACCAGATTCAGCATATCTAGTCTTTTATGAGGTCTTTGATCTCTTTGGAGATGTGTTTCATGCAAAGTGATTAAAAGGGATCTATTTTCATTCATTATATGTAACTATCCTGTTTAACAAGCACCATTTGTTGAAGATGCTATCCTTTCTTCAGTGTGTCTTTTTTGGCTTTTGTCAAAATTCAGGTGTGTCAACCACCCTTGTTTTGTTCTGATTTTAGTGGAAATGTTTTGGGATTTTTTTTTCCTATAAGGTTGGTGTTCGCTATAGGTTTGCTGTTTTAATGTTTAGGTATGTCATGTCTCTTGCATCCTCAGTCTCTCTAGGGCTTTTTTATAAAGAGATGTTGGATTTTTGTCAAAGGTCTTTTTTGCTTCAATGAGCTGATCATGTGAGGGTCTTGCCTTTCAGTCTGTTTATGTGATAGATTATGTTTAATGGCTTATGCATATTGAACCTGCTTAGCATATTGGGAGTGAAGTCAACTTGACCATGGTGAATAATCTTTTTGGTGTGTTCTTAAGTTGCAAATATTTTATTGAGAATTTTTTACACAGATACTCATTAAGGATATTTGTCTACATTTTTTTTTCTCTTTTTGATGGGTATCTGTGATTTTGGAATTAGGGTAAAAGTAGCTTTATAAAAAGAATTATGAAGAGTTCATTAAGTTTCTATTTTGTGGAATCATTAGAGGAAGATTGGAATTAACTCTTTGAAAGTCTGGTTGAATTCTCCAGAGTCTATCTGGTCCTTGGCTTTCAATTACTATTTATTGTGATTATAAGTTTATTTAAATTTCTTATTTGATCTTGATTTAGCTTTGTAAGATTGAATATATCAAAAAATCAATTCACTTCCTTTTGTAAGTTTTCCAAGTTGGGACAATATATACTTTTAAAGTTTGTTTTTATGTTTCTCTAAATTTCTTTGGTATCTGCTGTAATGGTGCTCTGTTACATTTCTAATTATATTAATTTAGATCATATCCTTTTGGGTTTGTCAATCTTGTTGACTTTTTTTCTTTTTTTAATTTTTATTTTGGTATTTTCTAATCTTTTTTCTATTTCATTGATTTCAGCCTTGAGTTTGATTATTTCTTTCTATCTAGTTTTTTTTTTTGGGGGGGGGTGAACTATTTCATTTTGTTGTTCTAGAGCTTCCAAGTATGATGCTGAGTTACTATTACAAGGTCTCTCCAGGTTTTGATGTAGCCACTCAGTGCAATGAAGTTATTTCCTAGAACCATTTTCTTTGTGTCCCTTAGGTTTATGTATGCTGTATTTTTATTCAGTTATAAAATCCTTCTAATTTTGTTTTTAGTTTTTTTGTTGACCCACTTTTTTCATTCAATAGTGAGTTGTTTAGTTTACATGAATTTATATACCTTCTGGTTTTTTATTTTTTTAATCTAGCTTCAGTCTATGGTGGTCAGATAGGATGCAGGGTATAATTTCTGTAGACATTGAGCCTTGCTTTGTGTCTTTGTATGTGGTCAATTTTGGAGAAAGGTCCACGAGCTGCTGATAAAAAGCAGATTCCTTAGTATCTGAGTGGATTATATGATTGATGTCTGTCTCTAGGTAATGGGGATAGGGTGGATGGAGGAGGTGTTGCAGATAGTCTGCATAAGGACAAAACATAAGTTTGTAAAGATAGGAATAAGAGGGTTAGGGGGATATGCATAATGAGGTAAAGTCCTTAGGGAATTATTTTGGGATAGAAGGAAGGACCCCTGCAAGCATGCTGCTATATGACTAAGAGTAAATCTGCCAGGATCAGAAGGGTCACAGGAAGGACAATGGACTCTACTATGTGAATCCTGGCCCAGTGTGTCCAGTGAGTGTCTCTGGCAAAAGTGTTTCTGTCAATTGGTGGTTGATTCAAAGGAGCTGAGATAGTCTTGAAGTTTTGAGAAGTTTAGGCACAATGTCTATGGAAATTATATCCTGCATCCTATCTGACCACCATAGACTGAAGCTAGATTAATATATATAATAAATATCAAATCATGCTAGATATTCATTAAAATTAGTTGCAAAGGATTTGATTATTGTTTATATTAGGTATGTTTAAAGATTATTCGAGTTGTAACTCATAAGAGAAAATGGAGAACTAGCCTTCGTGCTGAACATGCTTTTCTCCACACATCCTTTTACCCTACAATGAGGCAACATAATTTCTCTCTCTACAGATATTGGCTTAACAAGTGGCTTATAGACAGATGTCAATTCAATGCACTCTCAAATCTTTGCTCTTTGAATGAAATTTAAATAACTGGATATTTTGAAAGAAAGCATTGATAGTAATCTAAGTTAGACTTTCCTGCAAAACTTCTCAGCCTTCAATTTTGGAGAAAGGTCCATGAGCTGCTGGTAAAAAGTATATTCTTTAGTATCTTAGTATATTGCTCCTTGTTCAAGTTTGGGTTTTGTAGTTGTGGTAAAACAATGTGGTTTGGAAAACGTCTGTTACATCTTATAGGATAGAGTCCATCATCAAGGGAAGTCAAAGCATGAGCTCAAGGAGTAACCAGTGTCCTTCTCCTTGGAGCCAGCGTTCTAGCTCTTGAGCTTGATCTTTTGTATAGCCCAGGGCCATCTGCTCAGGAATGGCGTAACCTACAGTGATCTGGGCCCTACTACATCAGTCACTAATCAGGACTATGTTGCATTTTATAAAAAGTAAAGAGAGAAGGGATATGTCTGTTGGATGTGCAGTCAGGTCCATTCTGCAGCATCCCTTTCCCTTAAGGGACCAGCCACAGGATAGTATAGTATAGAATAGAGTTATTCGGGACATGAGAAGGGGAGTTAAGGGAGGAGAGACAGAGAAAGGAAGAGAGAGAAAGAGAGAGTGAGAGAGAGAAAGAGAGAGAGAAGAGGAGTAGAGGCTGACCATGAGCACATGGAGAGAGAGGGGGAGGGGAATGGGGAGAGAGAGGGAGCAGGAGCAAGAGGACAGAGAAAGAACAAGAGAGAAAGAAATAGAGGAGGGGGAAAGCAACCCCTTTTATACTGAGTCAGGCACAGTTGACTGTTGCCAGGCAACTGTGGGGTGGGGCCTAGACTAAATGCCAACAGAATATAACCACACACTTGAAGGAGGAGTTTTCTCTACTGAATGTCTCTGTTTCTAGAAGTCCTTAGTTTATGTTAAGTTGACAAAAAAATAAAACAAAAGAAAATAAGAGCAAATAAACAAACCTAACCAGCATATCTTTTTAAATTCAATTCTAAGAATTGCATGTGGGATAGGTAAATTATATTATTCTTGCTTTACAGTTGAGAGATACTATGTCAGGAGAAGTTAAATAATTAACTACATAAATTAGAAAGGGGAGGAGCCAAAATCTGGCTGGTTACAAATTCAGTGCTTCTGGCACAATTTTTAAATTTTATTTTATCATGAAAACTAGTTTAAGTACACGCTTCAGTCAAACTAAATACATTCACAACACACAACTATTGCCACCTATCTAGAACTACCCCCTTTATACCAATTTGATTTCAGAATTTATACTCAGCATGTAGTGGAGAAGAATATCAGCAGATAATTTCCCTAACGAATCCTTTACTGGTTCAATGTTTTTGTGCTGGGTTCTTCTAGCTTAAGGATAAAACTGGCACTTAAGTTGGGTAGAGAAAGTAATTTAACAGTCTGGGAAAGATTTAGCTGGAGAAGTAAGCCCATTTCATGCCATCTGCTGAGAATATCTCTTAAGTAGAAGAATTATGGTACAGAGATGACAGCAGAGTATTATCTGTGGGCAAATTAAAAAGTGAAAACATGTTCTAGAGTATGTGATGGCACAAATTCTACCAAGAAGTTGGAAAATCCCTCCCAGTGTCTAATGAACATGTTCTGAGTTTTAGTAAGATAGAAAAATAGCGAGAAAGAGAGGAAGAAAATATATAGAGCAAAGTGACTCAGAACCCCTGTGTTATATGGGTAGAGTTTTATTGCTTCCTGCCCTATTATTATTTTTTGATTCCCATTTGCTTATGTATTACTAGTTTTCAAGCATAGAAATGTTATTAAATTCTCTTTGACTAATAATCTTGTTGCCAATTTAAAAACTTTTTTGAAAATTATATTAATCTAATAGACTAAGACATATTTTAATTTCAGCATATCTTACCATTCCTCCTATTAAATTATTATCAACATTGTAAAACAATAAAAATTCTCATTTATTTTCAGATTTTCTAAACATCCTCAATGAGTATGTGTGAAAACATGTTAACATTTATGTATAATACATTTTGGTGTTTTTTTCAAGATGAATCGAGGCACAAGCCCTTAGGCCATATCTCTGGCTTTAGAGATTATGTTAATAAGAGGACACATTTTAAAACTATGATTTTTCAAGATGCCGATAAAAATCCCCAACAATAATTAATCCTATGATGCATTTCACACAACATGTTGCATATAACTGTGCATTATTTATTATTGATTACTTACTAAACTGATGATATTCATTAGGCCATCAATCTTTTTTGTTTTTCCTTTTATTAGATATTTTCTTTATTTACATTTCAAATGATATCTCCATTTTTAGTTTCCTCTCAAAAATCCCCTATACCCTCCCCCTTCCCCTTGCTCCCCACTCCCACTTCCTGGCCCTGGCATTCCCCTATACTGGGGCATAGAACATTCACAGGACCAAGGGCCTCTCCTCCCATTGATGACTGACTAGGCATTTGGTGGTTTAGTCCCAGGAAGCTCTGGGGGTACTAGTTAGTATATATTGTTGTTCCTCCTATGGGGCTGCAAACCCATTCAGCTTCTTGGGTACTTTCTCTAGCTCCTTCATTGGGGACCCTGTGCTCAGAACAATGGATGGCTGTGAGCATCCACTTCTGTATTTGGCAGGCACTGGCAGAGCCTCTCAGGAAACAGCTATATTAGGCTCCTGTCAGCATGCTCTTATTGGCATCCACAATAGTGTCTGGGCTTAGTGGTTGTATATGGGATGGATCCCCAGGTGGGACAGTCTCTGGATGGTTATTCCTTTAGTCTCTGCTCTGAACTTTGACTCTGTAACTCCTTCCATGGGTATTTTGTTCCCCCTTCTAAGAAGGATGGAATTATCTACACTTTGGTCTTCCTTCTTGAGTTTCATGTGTTTCGCAAATTGTATCTTGGGTATTCTGAGCTTCTGAGCTAATATCTACTTATCAGTGAGTGCATAACATGTGTGTTCTTTTGTGATTGTGTTACCTCACTTAGGATGATATCCTCCAGATCCATCCATTTGTCTAAGAATTTCATAAATTCATTGTTTTTAATAGCTGTGTAGTACTCCATTGTGTACCACATATTCTGTATCCATCCTTAATCATCAGGGAAATGCAAATCAAAACAATCCTGAGATTCCACCTCACACCAGTCAGAATGGCTAAGATCAAAAACTCAGATGACACTCTGGAAGTCAGTCTGGGGTTCCTCAGAAAATTGGACATAGTACTACCAGAGGATCCAGCAATACCTCTCCTGGGCATATACCCAGAAGATGTTCCAACTGGTAATAAGAACACATGCCCCACTATGTTCATAGCAGCCTTATTTATAATAGCCAGAAGCTGGAAAGAACCCAGGTATCCCTCAACAGAGGAATGGATACAAAAAATGTGGTAGATTTACACAATTGAGTACTACTCTGCTATTAAAAACAATGAGCTTATGGAATTCTTGGGCAAATGGATGTATCTGGAGTATATCATCTTTAGTAAGGTAATCCAATCACAAAAAAGTCACTAGATATGCACTCACTGATAAGTGGACATTAGCATAGAATCTTAGAATACCCAAGATACAATTTGCAAAACACAAGAAAATCAAGAAGGAAGACCAGCCTGTGGATATTCATCCCTCCTTAGAATAGGGAACAAAATATCCATGAAAGGAGTTACAAAGTTTGGAGCTAAGACAAAAGGATGGACTATTCAGAGACTTCCCCAGCCGGGGATCCATCCCACAGTCAGTCCCCAAACTCAGACACTATTACATAGGACAGGAAGAGTTTGCTGAAGGGACCCTGATATAACTGTCTCATATGAGGCTATGCCCGTCCCTGGCAAATACAGAAGTGGATGCTCACAGTCATCTATAGGATCAAACACAGGGCCCCCAATGGAGAAGCTAGAGAATGTACCCAAGTTGCTGAAGGGGGCTGCAACCCTATAAGAGGAACAACAATATGAACTAACCAGAGCCTCCAGAGCTCATGTCTCTAGCTGCATATGTAGCAGAAGATGGCCTATTCAGCCATCCTTGGGAAGAGAGGCCTCTTGGTATTGCAAACTTTACATGCCCCAATACAGGGGAACACCAGGGCCAAGAAATGGGAGTGGGTGGGTAGGTGAGCAGGGAGAGGGGAGGGTAAAGGGACTTTTGGGATAGCATTTGAAAATGTAAATGAAGAAAATACCTAATAAAAATTGAGAGAAAAAAAATGCCTACTGAACTCAGAAAACAAAAAACCGAAAAACCTCAGGTGACAGCAGATGCTGGCAAGGATGTGAAGAAAGAGTAACACTCCTCCATTGTTGGTGGGATTGCAAGCTGGTACAACCACTCTGGAAATCAGTTTGGTGGTTCCTCAGAAAATTGGACATAGTACTATGAGAAGATCCAGCAATACCACTCCTGGGCATATACCCAAAAGATGCTCCAGATTGTAATAAGGACACATGCTTCACTATGTTCATAGCAGCCTTGTTTATAATAACCAGAAGCTAGGTCATCAATCTTAATTTACCTATATACTACAGTTGAACTTTTTCTCAGGAATAAGGATTCATCTAAGACAAGAAAGAGCATGTTTTAGATATTTTCAGGCATCTAGATTTTGAGTCTCTCTCTCTCTCTCTCTCTCTCTCTCT
>LR749726.1:1476593-1503152 GCA_902729485.2 Mus minutoides
AGAACATTTAAATTATCCTTATTTGCTTTCTGAAGACTGTAACAGAAATCCTTTTTTTTTCCTCTGAGAAATAATTTTGATGAAACACTAGACAAAAACTTTTTGAAAGAAAACTAAGGCATTGCATTCTAGCAATTATCTAAATATTGCAAGAAGATCATGTTTGACAGGAAAAACCTCAAAATGAAAATTTCTATTGACTAAAGTTATAGTTAATAGCTTTTTCAATATCATATCTGGAAGACACTGAGAATAATGATGGAAAACATCAGACTTTTTTTTTTTAGTGCAACTGTTTAGTCACACTTGAGCCCTGAAGCACATGCTTACATCAACGCAAGTCACTTATCATGCTTTTTCTAGTAAAAGTGTAATTTCTATCTCAAAGGGTAAACTGTAAATTCAGCTAATTTTACCTGTGGTGAAAAGGCATCTGTTATTTAATAAAAGGAAGAACTAACTAGAAAAGGGATATAAGGAAACATTTGAAGGACCTGGTTATAGTTGCTAACTTGATCATTCTCTAGGTTTCATGACCTGTTCACATGTCAAAAGTCAACAAAATGGATCAGTGAGATTGCTCAATTAGTGAAGTCTTGCTGCTCTACAATGCAAGATTGAGGACCTCAGTCCAATTCTTAGAACTCTAATAAAGATGGGGAAAGTAAATCAACTCAATAACATTGTCATTTGACTGCAACGTGCAAGGCTGTATGTGTGTCCACCCTTTCCTCACATATAATCAGACATCTATGCATGCAATAATAAATTTACAAGCTGTAAAAGTGAGTAAAATCTCTACCCTAAAATATGCAGTCTATTATCAATTTAACTTCAGTATAAATAGTACAGTTTTATGAATTAAATTATTAGTTTAAACAGATTTATGTTTTAAGTAATTGAAGTAATTGTTCATGTGGTTGGACATATATTATGAATGTTTTATTGTTTTGCATATTTTTTGGGCAAAAGCTACAGTAGTTCTGTCCAGGATATCCTTTTCGTGACCTGTTTTCACTAGCCTCAGGGGATGGAAATGTTGTCTGCCTTTGAAATGAAGGTAAGCTTTTTTTGCTGTCTGGTATGAAAGAGATAGTGCTTCAGTTTTGGGAGAAAGAACAATATACTTATTACTCATTACAATGATTTGGGCTTCTTAAGCATAGGATTTCTCTCCTACCATCCAATTCATTGAATGTACCTTCTTGACATCACCTTTGGTTACTGAAGTGGAGAGATATGCTGGTGTGCTGCTGACTGTACAACTCTTCCTCTTGTTCTATGCAGCAAACTGGTCTTTGGTTCTTTTGGAAGAGTTTTGTGGGGTTTTTTTCCCCAGTTCATGAAATTATCACTACCTAACTCACATGTCTGAAATATCATGGGGCAAGGGGACCAATACTGAAGTAGATGACCGTAGCCACAAGGAATTACCCTCTGATACAGAGCTTTAGGCATATGGAAAAGAGTAGGAGTTGATTTGCTTGAGTTATGAATTACACCACTCAAATGTGCAAGTGAATGTTATTCCTTCTCTTTGTATACTCCCTTATAAACCCTTCCTCTCAACTTCCTTCTCAACTTTCCTTGTCCCCTCAGTTTCCTTATGAAGAAAGACAAATAATATTGTGTCTGAGAATTCCTCGTTTGCAAGAGGGGTCAAAGAATGTGTCTACCTAAACATGTATGCTTGGGAACCACAAGGAAGGAAAGGATTCAAACCACTGTGGTTTTGATACAAGTGTCCAGAATTCTACCTGGTCCTGAAACAGAAAGCTCAGATACAACTAATAAGCAGACAAAGAGAAACTAATGCAACCTTGTGATTTGGCACTTTGGATCAATTCTTCATACTTTGTTGTTTATCTACATCTGAATATATAAGAAAAATTGTTTTGAGTATTTTTGAAACTCTCAGCCTACAAGTACCAGGAGGAATTCTGATTAGGAAAAGCTATGTTCAAAGGTAATGCCAAGTTTGAGGTGGCACAATCCTGATAAACCTTTAAAGTACAAGTAATGCCTGACTTCTTCCACTTGAGCCTCAGGGAAAGGGAAGCTGTGTTCACTTGTAGGCAGCTGTGGAGTTGTATATGGATAGCTTTCTTTATACTGACACAGGTACATCCCTTTGACAAGAACCTATTAATTTGGCACTAGGCTCTAAAAAAACTTCATGTTTCATTCATATATAGTGTTTGACTTTATCTTGTTATTTCTATTTTGTGATGGGTTAGTTCAGATACAACAACTGATAAGAAGGGATGCAAATATTTCACTTGTCAACAGAAATGATATGTCTAAAGTTACCGACAGTGTGATTTGAGTAATGCCTTAGCTGTGTATATGAAACAGTTACAGTGTTGTACGGTTGTTTCCTCTGAATTAAAAATTCAACCTGGAGAGAAGAGTCAAGCTACTAAAACTTAGGAAGCTAATAAAATTCATATGATTAAAGGATCCCAGAGATATACTAACTTCACAAGTACCCTTCCCAAGGTTAAATACACAGATAACAATTCATGGAGAAGGGGGGCGTCTTTTAGTTGTGCCACCTACAAGTTGGACATGCAATAACCCTTTACCTATGCTGCTGTGATGCCAGTAAACTCATTGGTTCACCAAGATGGTCATGGGTAGAGTGACTTTTTTGGTCTGTTGTCCGTGTCCCATATATTAACATCTCTATAGCATCTACTGTCTGGAGGCTGAGAATACACTGGTCACAGAGAATTTCTTGTGTCTCTTGGGATGGTTCAAACAGTCCAACTAAAATGAAACTGAATGGTGCTTGGTTATCTTCAGCACCAGCTCAAAGTGAAAATGTGCACAATTGATAACTCTATACCAACAGTCCTCAACCTGTGAGTCACAACCTCTTGGGGTCTCATATCAAGTATCCTGCATATCGGATATTTACATTGAAATGCATAACAGTAGCAAAATTATAGTTTTAAAGTAACAACAAAATAATTTTATGGTTGGAGGTACTACCACATGAGGAACTGTATTAAAGTGTGAAAGCATTAGGAAGGTTGAGAACCACTGCTTTATACAATGGACAGCATTCTGGGCATTGTTCCTTTTGACAAAACTTGTTATATTTTTTGCCAACTATAAATATATGATAAATATTCTAGCTGCTGATCTATCACAAGGAAATTATGCTTGTCAAATTAAACACATACTTTTGGGCTTATGAAACCATAGAATTGAATTGTAGCTGTGGCTTTAATTGTTTGGTCACTCAGGTTGGTATCCATGGTGAGGGTCTATTATCTGGTAAAATCAGCTAGAATGAAACTACTGATAGAGCTTGTTCTGCCCAGGTAGTTATTATTTTATCCTTGGTCCATCACTGTCATGACAACACATTCACCATCATAGATTATGTATGAGTTAAAGAACTTTGTATTTTTATTACAGAGTACTTCTGCATAAAAGATTTGCAATATCTTTCCCCACATTAGCCCACTAATCCTATAATGAGGGACTGGAGCTTTCACCAGCTGGCAGGCTGACTATTCCTAGGAAGTAGCATTGATTCCTTGCCATGGACATTCTTTTTTCTTTTTCAGGTTATGAAACTAATATTTCTGTCTGATTAGTTGCCTATGGCCACAGCACTGAAAACCACTATGTTACTTTCTTGGGGCCATTTGCAGCCTTATAGTGATGTTTATTTCTTCACATCCCATCCATAATGAACACATTATCTGAGTATTTTATGAACTTTATGTGCTGTCTGCAGAAACTGAATTGCAACGGTCTCTTCAGAAACTTTCTTCAAAAGGATTCTAGCTGTACCATTCTTACATTCTTCTGGCCAATACACTTTAATGAGATAGATAGTAATGTATGTAGGCCTAGTATGTAGATGCACACTACCTGTTATTGTAGACAAAAAAGAAAAAAAAAAGGTTGGGTTTATCACAATCCTGTGGAAAACAATGGCCAAACTCAGTTGTTTTAATGAACATAGGATTCTTAGGGTTTGAGCTGTTTGCAAGACCATACTTAAAAAAAAAAAAAATTCAACCGTTGGCTTCTAGCAAGTGTAGATACCTTTTGGAACTCTCTGAAATGAAAATACTACCTTCTTTCTAAGATATCATGTGGATTTGGTATTGTCTTGTAGAAAAGACAGGCATTACCTTATGATCATACAAAAATATAGTGACCTATATGAAGGATGAAGGGCCTCTTTCCTCTAGCCTCAGCCCATGCATTCATAGTGATTAAGTGATCAAGTCAGTCACCTGAAGTTACCAGGTTAGAGGTATAAGTCAACAGTTTTGCAGCTGTTCTTCTTGCTCTTCTTATCTGTAGACAAAGGCAGAGCTTGCATATTTGCTATTTCATCCTGTTACTGTATCACCTCCCTGCTGCATCTATTAAAAGATAAATGAATAAGTATTGGAGAGACAACCTTTCCCTAAGGTATATCCATTTTTTTTTTTTTTTTGCTCAAAAGTTGTCAAATGTTTTCTCAAATAGTCTCAACAGTAAAGTGTCCTTGTTCAGGAATGAAGGTGAATCTTGTCATGTCTTTGTGCCCACTGAAACTAATTTGTATTATACATTTGGCTGTTCACACTCTATGCTGCCTGACAGTGATATATAACAATCACATAACAATGGATAGCAGTCAAAGCACCGTAAGTACTGTCAGCAAAAGAATCAAATTAGCTGCAAACAATACATGTAATCTACTGACACTTAATTAGCAAAAGTAAGCAGAAAACGGGATTTAGCTACATGTTCAGATTAATTATTGTGGCTGGTGGGGTATTATATTCATAGAAAAAAATTTCCCAGAGAGGCTAAGACAGTATAGTACCAACAAGTAGTTTTTGTTTATAGACAACCCTCTAAATGTCTTTTATAGTTTGTAAGCAAGACACTTGCTGACTGCTCTGGCATATTTATTTATTCAAATATGCTGACATAGCAAATAGCCACAGACAATAGAGACAATATCAGATTCGAGAACATTGTCCATAGGTGGACTCTTATGGACATAGGTCTCCCTCTTGAGTAGAGATTAGGTATGCTCACTGAAGAAGCCTTGATATCCTAAAATTGGATTTTACTTTTCTGTAGCATCTCATTGAATATGTAAACATCACTGACATAATTTATTTTACTATTGCAGGGTATGCTTTGACACATAGTGCAAATGTTGCTATTTCTCTGAGGAAGGTATTGCCTTTTGCTTCTGATACTGAAGTCTTAGGTCTTCTACTAGAATTATAAAACTGATAGGCTAACTGGTTAGCATCCAACTATGGTGACCTTCATGGTTCATGACATTTTTACATACATAAAAATCCCACGTTAATATCATATATGTCTTACTCTGTAATCTATTACTTTTTTGGTTGTTACCATAAATTTTTTAAAATCAGAATTTAAGGAAATTAATTATATTCCAACTCATATTTAGAGACTTCTCATCCACATAGTGTTTTAATGAGAAGTGATAGAGGTGGGTGATCTGAAATATGATTGTATGAATGGAGTAGATGGCTAAGAGACAGTGGCTTTGGCTTGACACTGGGATCTGTATGTATACATTGCAACTGTAGCTTGCTTCAGAAAAGGTGTATCAGTCAGAGTTCTCGAGAGGAACAGAACTGATAGGATAAATATACATCTACATATAATTTAAATCGAAATATTTGCATATAAATGTTAATGTATACACATATTTATTTATTTATTTATTTATTTATTTATTTATTTATTTGAAGGTAATTTACTATAATGGCTTACAGGTGGTGGTCCTGCTAATTCAGGTATGGCTATCTACCAATGGAAAGTTGAAAAGTTCAGCATTGTTCAGTCTATGAAGCTGTTTGTCTTAGTTTGTATTCAGTATATGTCAGAAGAAGTATGTGCCGGAAGAAATAGGCTCTAACTTCAAGGGATGTTCTTGACAGCCAGAGTGAGGGCAAGCAGGGAAAGATCGAAGAGCTTCATTTGTCCAAGTTCTTTATATGGGTATATATATATATATATATATATATATATATATATATATATATCCATATAAATATACCAGAAAGTGTGACCCAGATTAGATAAAAGTGAGTCTTCCCACCTAAAAGACTGAAACAAAGGTGATATCCCCATTTCAAAAGCTCCAGATTAAAGTTGGTTCTTCCTATGGCAAATGATTTAATTCGGAAGAGTCCCTCACAGGTATACTCGGGTTTAGTTAATTCCAGTTGTGGTCAGGTTGACATCAGAAGAGCCTTCACAATAGGCTTTAGAGACTCTATGGATTTCTTTTATCATAGGCTTGAGACACCAGAATCTTCAATATAACAAAAGATTTTTACTTCTGTCCATATTGTTTCTTTGATTTTTTTCTTCCCAAAGATGTATCAGCTCCCATTTGAATCTGCAAAACATAGAAAATATAAGATATTTCTTTGCATTTTTTTGGTGTGTTCCACAAATTAGTCTTCAGAAAGTATTCAGTTGCCATGGTGATGCTCGATAAATAAATGTAAAGGAACAGAATTCTCCCTCTTTCAATATAAAATTTGCATTCAGAACACATTAACTATGCAATAGATTCATTGGATTTTTTTGGCACCAGAAATGCTTGACAATAATGCATATTTGTCATAGTTTTTTTCATTTAAAGAGCAAAAATTAGTGGTAAAAATGGTTTGAGATACATAATAGGATATGTATAAAATTTAAAAATATGTTTCAAACTTATGCAATCTAAGCTATGTAGGGGTGGGGAAATATATGATACTTACATCACAAATGCTTTATTTTCATTCTTGTCATGTTTTCTTGCCTAAAACACATCTAAGAAAAAATTTCTCTTTGCTTATTTTTTTTACATAGCCTCCCTATTCAGAATACATTTCACCTCTTCTTTGAAAAGCTTACTGAAGTGAAATGACATAGTTTTAATAGTGTATATGAAGTTAGAATACCAGTCAACATTTTTTATAAAATGTGTATCCGGGGTAGACTGAAATATCTTTAGACATGACTATTTAAAGATCATATAGTGGCCTAATTATTTTTTATTTGAGTTTATATGAAAAATAAAGTAACATAGAGACACATTATGGGGCTAATAACAGTGGATATTTACAAGAAGAGGAGACAAAAATTAATCATGTCAAAAATATGAAGGGTATAAATGCCTGATTTAGAAATAAGAAAATTTTGTATAAATTTACTTATTTTAAAGGGAATAATACAAGGGAATAATAAAAGGTCTTTTGTAAAAGTAGGCTAAAAGTCTATGACAAAAATTTGAATAAAGTGTTCATTGTGATTTTGTTAGAGTAGTAAACTCTTCCAGCTCTGACACTCATCCATTCTCTGTCTTGCTCCACTGTCATAAACAGAATTACCTAATCTGATTGGCTAGTTTGCAAAGGCAAGTTGAACATGTGAAAATTAATATGCACTAAATAGGTATTTTTTCAACTTGAAGCAAACTTAGACACACCTAAGAAGAGGGAATCTCAGTCAAGAAATGAAGTGGCAGTTACACTTATGCCTAAACCACACACACACACACACACACACACACAAACCAACAAAGAAAGAGAAATTTCAAACCAATTTCCTTATGAATATTGATGCAAAAATACTCAATAAAATTCTCAAAAACCAAATCCAAGAATATATCAAAACAATCATCCACTATGATCAAGTACGCTTCATCCCAAGGATGTAGGGATGGTTCAATATGAAAAAAATCCTTCAGTGTAATCCACTATATAAACAAACTCAAAGGAAAAAAAAAACAAGCCTCATGATCATCGCATTAGATGCTGAAAAAGCACTTGATACAATTCAACATCCCTCCTTGTTAAAAGCCTTGGAAAGATCAGGAATTCAAGGCCCATATATAGTAAAAGCAATATTCAGCAAACCAGTATCCAATCCCGCTAAAATCAGGGACTAGACAAGGCTGTCCACTCTTTCTCTACCTATTTGATATAGTACTCAAAATCCTAGCCAGAGCAATTCGACAACAAAAGAAGGTCAAAGGGATACAATTTGGAAAGGAAGAAGTCAAAATATCAGAATTTGCAGATGATATGATAGTATACTTATATGATCCCCAATATTCCTTCCACTAGAGAACTCCTACAGCTGATAAACAACTCCAGCAAAATGACTGGATATAAAATTAAATCAAACAAATCAGTGCCTTCCTCTACTCAAAGGATAAACAGGCTGAGAAACATATTAGGGAAACAACACCCTTCACAATAGTCACAGATAATATAAAATACCTTGGTGACTCTAACCAAGCAAGTGAGAAATCTGATTTTTTTTTTTTTTTTTTTTTTTTTTTTGGCTTTTCGAGACAGGGTTGCTCTGTATTAGCCCTTGCTGTCCTGGAACTCACTTTGTAGACCAGGCTGTCTTTGAACTCAGAAATCTGCCTGCCTCTGCCTCCCAAATGCTGCGATTAAAGGCATGTGCCACCACGCCTGGTGTGCAAGTGAGAAATCTGTGTGACAAGAACTTCAAGTCTCTAAAGAAAGAAATCAAAGAAGATCTCAGACGATGGAATGATCTCCCATGCTCATGGATTGGCAGAATTAAAAGAGTAAAAATAGCCATCTTGCCGAATGCAATCCCCATCAAAATTCTGACTCAATTCTTCATAGAGTTAGAAAGGGTAATTTGCAAATTCACTTGGAATAACAAAAAACCCAGGATAGCTAAAACTATTTTTAACAATAAAAGAACTTCTTGGGGAATCATGATCTCTGACCACAAGCTGTACTACAGAGCAATAGTGATAAAAACTGCATGGTTTTGGTACAGAAACAGGCAGGTAGATCAATGGAGTAGTGTGGAGCAGAAAGTGAAGGAAAGACCATCCAGAGACTGTCTCACCTGGGGGTCTATCCTATATACAGCTACCAAACCCAGAGACTACTGTGGATGCCAACAAGTGCTTGCTGACAGGAGCCTGATATAGCTGTCTCCTGAGAGGCTTTGACAGTGCCTGACAAAAACAGAAGTGGATGCTCACAGGAATCCATTGGACTGAGCACAGGGTCCCTAATGGAGAAGCTAGAGAAAGGACTGAAGGTGCTGAAGGGATTTGCAGCTCCATAGGAGGAACAACAATATGAACCAACCAGTACCCCCAGAGCTCCCAGGGAATAAATCACCAACCAAAGAGTACACATGGAGGGAACCATGGCTCCAGCTGCATATGTAGCAGAGGATGGCCTTGTTGGACATGAATGAGAGGTGAGGCTGTTGGTCCTGTAAAGGCTTGATGTTCCAGTGTAGGGAAATGCCAGGATAGGGAAGCAGGAGTGGGAGTGTGGGAGTGGGTGTATTAGTGAACAGGAGGAGAGGGGATGGGATGGAGGAGGGGAAACTAGGAAAGGGGATAATATTTGAAATGTATATAAAGAAAATATCTAATAAAAAAGAGAATTCCAAAAAAGAAAAAACAAACAAACAAAAAAAAGAATTGAAGACCCAGAAATGAACCCACACACCTACAGTCACTTGATCTTTGACAAAGAAGCTAAAATCATCGAGTGGAAAAAGACAGTGTTTTCAACAAATGGTGCTGGTTGAACTGGCTGTCAGCATGTAGAAGAATCCAAATCTATCCATTCTTATCTCTTTATACAAAGCTCAAGTCCAAGTGGATCAAGGACCTCCACATAAAACCAGATACACTGAAACTAATAGAAGAAAAATTGGGAAAGAGCCTTGAGCACATGGGCACTGGGGAAAATTTCCTGAACAGTACACCAATGGCTTATGCTGTAAGATTATCTGTAGATATATGGGATCTCATAAAATTACAGAGCTTCTGTAAGGCAAAGGACACTGTCAATAGGACAAAATGGCAACCACCAAATTGGGGAAAGATCTTTACCAATCCTACAACTGATAGAGGGCTAATATCCAATATATACAAAGTACCCTAGAAGTTAGACTCCAGAGAACCAAATAACCCTATTAAAAATGGGGTACAGAGCTAAACAAAGAATTCTCAACTGAGGAATATCGAATGGCCCAGAAGCACCTAAAGAAATGTTCACCATCCTTAGTCATCAGGGAAATGCAAATCAAAATGACCCTGAGATTCCACCTTACAACTGTCAGATGACTAAGGTCAAAAACTCATTCCAGGCAGTGGTGGTGCATGCCTTTAATTGTAGTACTTGGGAGGCAGAAACAGGCAGATTTCTGAGTTTGACACCAGCCTGGTCTACAGAGTGAGTTCCAGGACAGCCAGGGCTATACAGAGAAATCCTGTCTCAAAAAACCAGAAAACACAAACAAACAAACAAACAAAACAAAACAAAACAAAAACAAAACCCTCAGGGGACAGCAGATGCTTTTGAGGATGTGGAGAAAGAGGAGAACTCCTCCATTGTTGGTAGGATTGTAAGCTGGTACAACCAATTTGGAAATCAGTCTGGTGGCTCCTCAGACGGGACATATTACTACCTGAGGACCCCACTATACCACTCCTGGGCATATACCCAAAAGATGCTCCAACATATAACAAGGACACATGGTCTACTATGTTCATAGCAGCCTTTTTTATAATAGCATTAAGCTTGAAAGAACCCAGATGTCCTTCAACAGAGGAATGACTAGAGAAAACATGGTATATTTACATAATAGAATTCTACTCAGCTATTAGAAATAACGACTTCATGCATTTCACAGGCAAAGAGATGGAACTAGAAAATACATCCTGAGTGAGGGAACACAGTCACAGAAGAACAAACATGGTATATACTCACTGATAAGTGAATATTATGCAAAAATCTAGGTAAACCCATGATACAACTCACAGATCATGTGAAGTTCAAGAAAAAGGAAGATCAAAGTGTGGATGCTTCAGTCCTCAGAAGGAGGAACAAAATACTCAGAGGAGGTAGAGGGTGGGAAGAACTTGGGAGGAAGAAGGTGAGGGTTAAAAAGGGGGCTAGGATCAGGTATGGGAGGAGATGGAGATGGTAAACAGCATCAGGAAATTGAATGGAAGGGTGGAGCAATGGGAGATAGGGAACTGGGCTTAGTCATCAGAAAGTCCCAGATACCAGAAAAGCAAGAGGTTCCTAGGACCCAACACAGACGACATTAGCTGAACTGCCCAACAAAGGGGAGGGAGAACCTGTAGAGACCGTATCCAAAGGTTAGACAAGTTCCCCAGTTGAGCAAATGTGCCATCCACTCATCTCCAAATGTTTAATGCAGAATTGCTCCTGTCTAAAGGAAATACAGGGACAAAGTGTGAAACAGAGACAGAAGGAAAGGCCATCCAGAGACTGCTCCCACTTGGAAACCCATCCTATATGCAGACAACAAACCTAGACACTATTGCAGATGCCAAAAAGTGCTTAGCACATAGGCATTGTGGTCCAGAGGGAGCCAATCGAGGATGAACATTGAAGTGTTTGTCTCCGGTCTGATTCAGGCTTTGGCAGCATGATAGTTGAAGGATCGACACGGTGAGAGGCCATTGGTGAAGGCACCACCTCAGATATAGTAGAGAGCTTTGGATTGAAGGGATCAGGGAGAAAAGCTGAGACTTGGTACCATGTGACAGGATTAGAGGTCAGAAGATTACCGGGGGAGGCAAAGCCTCTGTTGCAGTGGAGACTTCAAGGTAACCGAGGGACCAGGTCCATGGGATAACAGCCAAATGGCAAGCATAGAGCTACAGAATTGGATTTTCACTGAACAGTGTTTGTTGTGGTAAATCTCCAACACAAATAAGCCCAGGCAATGAAAACACAACTCAATTAATATGAATACATGCTGTGTGCCTAGATTGGGCAGATCTACCACTGCACTACCCTTTTCCACATCTATAAGACCCCTTATAACTTGCAGTTTCTCCAGGCCAGGTGCTTCTGCCCCACTTTCCTTCATCTTCCTTCTCTTCTGTCATCCTCTTTCTTCAACCAATCACTGGCGCTAGCCTTTATTTATAAATTAAGGTGGGAAAAAGGTTTACGGGAAATTTTGAGTGCTGACACATTCCTTGTTCTTGCTCAAAGCCCCTCACAGGAGAACAGAATTAACAAAAAAACAATTAGCCCCAGAGATATCCGCAACAGGTGTTAATTTTGATTTGATTGGATTGTAACTGTGCTCTGGATTTTCCTTGTTGGGGAAAAAAAAGTAAGAAGCTTGATTGTTTTATAAGAACCACACAAGACCTTGGATTTTTTTAAAATTTAATTTTATTTGTAATTCATTTTTTATACTTCATATTCCATTCCCTGCCCCTCCCCATCCACCCTCCAAGTTCTCCACAACCTACACCTCCTCCCCACCCCACCTGTCCTCTAAACGCCCTGGGGCCTCCAGTCTCTTGAAGGTTAGGTGCATCATCTCTGCATGAACATAGACCTGGAAGTCCTCTACTGTATGTGTGTTGGAGGCCTCATATCAGCTGGTTTATGATGTCTGTTTGGTGGTCCAGTGTTTGAAAGATCTTGGGGGTCCAGATTAAGACTGCTGGTTCTCCTACAGGATTGCCCTTCTCCTCAGCTTCTCTCAGCCTTCCTTAATTCAACAACAGGGGTCAGCTGCTCTGTCCATTGGCTGGGTGCAAATAACTGCATCTGACTCTTTCAGCTGCTTGTTATGTCTTTTGGAGGGCAGCCATGATAGATCCCTTTTTGTGAGCATTCCATAGCCTCAGTAATAGTGTCAGGCCTTGGGACCTCCCCTTGAGCTAGATCCCATTTTGGGCCTGTCAGTGGACCTTATTTTCTTCATGCTCCTCTCCATTTCCATCCCTGTAATTCTTTCAGACAGAACCAATTATGGGTCAGATGTGTGACTGTGGGATGGCAACCCCATCTCTCACATGATGTCCTGTCTTCCTGCTGGAGGTAGGCTCTATAAGTTCCCTCTTCCTACTGGCAGGAGTTTCATCAAAGGTTCCTCCCTACAACATAGATAGATACAGAAAATGTGGTTCATTTACACAATGGAATACTACTTAACTATTAAGAACAAGGACAACCTGACTTTTGCAGGCAAATGGATGGAACTAGAAAATAACATCCTGAGTAAGGTAACTCAGACCCAAAAGGTCATGCATGCACTAATAAGTGAATATTAGCAAAAAAAGGAAAAGAATCAAAACAGAATACATAAGATACAATCCACAGAATTCAAAAGGCTCAACAAGCTGAAGTGTTCAAGTGAGGGTGCCTCAGTCCCACTTGGGAGAGAGAAAAAAGCAATTACAAGTGGGGAGGGAGGGAGGGACTTGGGAGAGAAAGTGGACAGGGTGGGGTGGCAGTGGGGGTAGAGGAGACCCTGATCTGGTATTGTGTGAGGAAAAAGGACAGAATCCCTGAGGGCCAGCAGAAAGAATGTAAACAGGCAACCTCAGGGAATAGGAGATTGGGGGGACTCCCCAGAATGCACCAAAGACCTGGGAGGTGAGAGACCTTGAATTTTTAGAGTTTGAAATTTTAAGTATTGAAAAATTTAAAGACAGACTTTTAAAAGTTAGACTGTATTTTATATTGTTATATTCACATATTATATTGGCCACAAGAAATTAAAAGTGAATAGATTAAATTTTAAAATTTTATCTATTTATTCACTTTACATCCTGATCAGAGCTTCTTCCCACCCCATCGTCACCCCTCTTCTCCCAGTCCCACCCATACAATTCCACCCCTCATCACCCACTCCATTTCTTCTCAGAGAAGGCACCTATCCTTAGAGTGGTATCCTGTTGGGTACCGCTCTATCCTGGGAATCCAGTCACAGTAGGTCTAAGTGCATCCTCTCCTACTGAGGCCCAACCAGCCAGTCCAGTTAAGGGAAGAAGATCCAGTGGCAGGCAACAGAGTCAGAGACAGCTTCCATTTCAGTTGTTCGGGGACGAACATGAAGACCAAGCTGCACATCTGCTATGGATATGACCATAGAGTACCTAGGTCTAGTCCCTGCATGCTCTTTGGTTGGTGGTTCAGCTTACATCTTATTGTGTATCAAAGTTGACAAGGGATGGAGTGTCATAGTTTCTTCAACTTGAACAAACCTGGGCATAGCTGGGAAGAGGGATTCTAAACTGAGAAATTTCCTTCACCAGACTGGTCTGTGGGCATGTCTGTGGGGCCATTTTCTTGATTGCTAATTGATGCAGAAGGGCCTAGCCCACTCACTATGGGCAGTACTGTCCCTGATTGTATAAGAAAGGTAGCTGAGCAAGCCAGAGGAAGCAGGCCAAAATGCTTGGCTTCTTGCTTCTTCTCTTCCTGCCTTCTGGTCCCTGCCTTTGTTTCCCTAAAGATGGACTGTAATTTATAAGCAAAATAAACTCTTTCCTCCCCAACCTGCTTTTGGTTGGTGTTCTATCAAAGCAACAGAAAGCACACTAACACAATATAAAATATAACCTGTTTCCTCCTGATCTTTGGGAGCTTGCTGCCCACAGAAGAAACATATTACTGATCATGCCCTGTGTTGTTTGGTAGTCATGGTTTTTAAGCATGAGATGGTCTGATCACTCCATTGCCATCAGTGACTAGGTAAGTCTATCTAATTTTATGTTTTGTTTTCCAGAGCATATTATATTGGCAATCTCTGTCTTAAAACCCAAACCAAACAACCAATCAAACCAAACCAATAATTACCAAATGAAGACAATACTGTATTCTATGAAGACATTCTTCAGTAACAATGGAGCATAGATCTTAGAGGAGGATGAGGCAGTATAAAATTAGGTGAGATAGATGGAACTAGATGAGACAAAGGAATAAAACCTCAGGGTCTGGAGAACACTTGCATTAAAAACATATTTACTTTTTGAATACTATATTTTATATATTCTATATGTATATATTATCACGTGTAATCTTTATAAGATTCTATGAGGAGAGCCCAATAATATTTCTCATTTTATAACTGAAGTTCAGGGCATGCCATTATTTTATCAAACCTAAGATTTAATGTCCCCAATTTTCTATTTCCAGGAAGGCTTTCTACTACAAAGAGAACATTCAGATATTCTCCAGGCAGATGATATATGAGAGCAGTACTGATTTGCAGACCAAAGTTAGACTGAGGTTTGGACACAAGCAAGGTGGTCCTGAAAAGCTGGACCAGCACTAGTGCCTCAGTAAGAGTTGAATGATGCCGATTAAAGGCCACACTCAGGCACATTTTTTATTTGGTCTGCAGTTATAGGAAATACCCGGGACTTAACAACAGCAGTATGACCCATCTCACCCTTGTATAATTTTGAGATAAGGTTTTGCTATGCAACTCTCACCTTCCTAAAGTTCATAATGAACTCTAGGCTGGACTCAACCTTACAGAGATCCTTCTGCCTCAGCCTTTGCTTCCTGAAATAGTGCCACTTCAGGGCTGCATCACAATACCTGGCTTCTCACCACTCTGTGTCCAACTGCTTAAGTTAATCTTGATAGTACCAATATAGACAAGCAAACAAAACAAACAGGTAAACTCGAACACACCACTCTTTAGATATTGCTCAGGGAATAAAGAACTTGTGGATGGCTGCAGATTGGGCAGATCCTGAAGGAAGCCTAGAGTTTGGTAGCAGTGCATATCAGGGTGGTCAGCCTAGGGCAGGACACTGGCTGTAAGACTTGGGTTAGATCTGGCAGGTTGTAAGAAAATGGGGGTTGGGTGGTCAGGGCTACTCAGTAGGCTAGACATTGGAGAAGGACTCGGGTAGCCTGGATAATGCCTGAACTAGATGGCTCTGCCAGTAATTACAGATATTCAGCTATGGCTTCAGCTGTAGGCATCCATTTATTAAATGTAAAAGTTTTGACTTATTTGCTCTTTTTTGGTGGTCAGGTTTTTCTACTTCTGTCTGAACAGTGCTTCGAATATAACCAACAGCTACATTAGTTTTCTTTTTCATTTCTTTCTTATGTAATTTTTCTGTTCTGTCTTCCTAACTACTTTTCTCTCTTTTTATGGTTTTATTATGATTGCAGTCATTAGCAGCAAGTCAACAATAATTTCACATTATTTAACTCTATGCATTGCTTAACTCTATGAGGATTTAAAGATTTCTCGTCTACAAAATGGGTATGATCACTATACAATAGAACCACTGGCTATGAGGATAGAATATTTAATCAAACCACACATTCAACATATTCAACATATTCACAAATGTTTCTATCTATCTATCTATCTATCTATCTATCTATCTATCTATCTATCATCTATCTATCTATCTATCTATCTATTTATCTATCTCTCTATCTAAATAAACAGGAGGGATAATTTTTTTAAGTTAGGATTTTCTGGGTTATATTGCTTGGTGAAGATATAATGATTTTTTTCCCTTTGTCATTTCCTACCACTGGAAGACTTTCAGCAGACCATTTTCTTATATCAAGAGAAAAAAGAAATCTTACCTGAAAGTGAACTTTTTGTCCTGTTCTTTCCAAGTGGAATCAGAGAGTCTAGTATGACTAACTGGAAATCAAACTTGCTGTGAGTCAGAATGTGCCTCAGATTAGCCAAATGAGAAATAATGCAGGAACATCAGGGAAACAGCTCAGGTTCTGATTCCAGCAACTGGATGGGCATATTAGAGGTAGAAAACACAGCAGGATGAGGTTGAGGGGTCAGGGAAGAGGAGCTGGCTATGGAACAATATGACACAGGTGACCCATTTATACTTTATTTTCTTCAGAGTTTTAGAAGATTGTTCTGGCTGGGTTTTTAATAATTTGTGTTCACGTAGGTGTTTCCTTGGCAGTCACTTTTAATACATTTTTGCTAAGGCAGTCATCTTTCCAAGTATACTGTAAATGACTTGAGGGCAAGCTGCCTTTATTTCTTTCTTTAGTGTATTTCTAAGGAATATAGAGAAATCCTAGAATGGTAAAGGAAAAAAAAAATCAATTTTTATGTCCATGTCAGTGTTAACTCCTTCATGACATATATGAATGAGTCTTCTGTGCCAGACATGGCTCACCAGGCATCCATTTTGACAATAGAATTTTAAAAGTCTGTTTTTAAAACAGTGGTGGAGAGATGGATCGTTAGGTAAGAGCAGTAGCTGCTATTGCAGAGGACCTGGGTTCAGTTCCCAGCATCAGGAAGGCTCACAACTGTCTATATGTCCAGTTCCAGAGGATCCAATGCCCTTTGTAGACCTCCACAGACGCTGCATTTGCATGGTGAAAAGACATACATGCAAGCAAAACAGCTACCCACAAAAAACCAACAACGTTTTAGCTGGGCATAGTGTTGTACATTTTAAATCCCAATACATGTCAAAGGCCGAGAGGCAGAGGCAGGAGGATCTCTGTGAGTTTGAGGCCAGTTGGGTCAATATGGTGAGTTCCAGGATAGCCAGAACTCCATAGTGAGACACATTCTTAAAATTAAAAATTATAGGGCATAGAAGAGATAGATTATTAGTTAAAAGCCTGTATTGCTTTTATTGAGGATCTAAATTTGATTCCCAGCATTCATATATGGTAGTTCACATCTTATACATAGTTAAAAACATTATAAAATTTAAAGCTAAATGTAGATGGAAGAATTACTCAAAGGAAAAATAGGATTTAGGAATATTTAGCCATGTTAAATATTACTTATACTGACAAATTGTTATCAATGGAATACTTTCCAATTTAGTTGGTAAAAGGGACATAAAAGCAATACTTTAGTCAGCCATAGAGTTTTTCCATTCTAATAATTTTTCTAAGAATTCTGACATTTTTTCTTACCAACCAAGCAGCAGTTAATAGTGAGAATATGTTGTTAGTAATCCAACAGAATCCAACAGCTGTTAAATTGGACTTGGCCTGTTCAATAAGAGGGAGATGATGCCTGGTACCCCCAAAACTGATGAAGTACTCTGGCCTAATATTTGAGAAGATACAACCCCAACTTTATAAACCGGCATATTTTCTAACTGTATCCTAAATGTTTATCCTTAAACCCATGGATAGGTGTAATCTTCATTCCTCATCAAGGAAACTTCTCTTTATAACAGATGGAGACCATTACCGAAAAGCACAACCAATCAAGATGCAGAGAACAGGTGATCATGAGGTATCAGCCTCAATGGATAGATCTATAATTCAGCAGCTGCACCTAAGGCTTATGTAGCATGGAAGAGGCAGAAAGATTGTAAAAGTGAGAGGAAGAGGAAGTTTGCTGTGAGATTTTACCTCCTACATCAGGGAAGCTAAACCCATGAAGTCTCAACAACATGGCTGACTAAACAAGGTCTGAACAAGGATTATACCAAGAGACATATTAACATGGATCGCAACTCTAGACACAGAAGTATGAGCAATTGAAGAATGCTGAGTGTGGGAAGTCATCCCTAGAAAAGAGCACCCCAATTATCCAATGCCAAATAATCAGCCATGAACTAATATACTTATATGTAACTTTATACTACATATATATGTGTGCATGTGTGTGTATGTGTATGTGTGTGTGTGTGTGTGTGTGTATGTGTGTGTGTAACAACCATTCAAGTAAAAGAGGCTATGAGTTCAAGAGTATGCAAGCAAGGTAGGGTATATGGGGGGGGGGGCAGGAGGTTGCAGAGAAAAGAAAGGGGAAATGATGCAATTAAATGTTAATTTTTTTTTTACAAGTTTTTGACCATTACAAGTCACGACTCTTACTAAATGAAAAAACAACAATAGATATAAAAAAATTTTTTTATCGCAAATATCAACGGTATGTCATATTACCCAAAGTGACACCGGAGAAGGAACCAGGAGAAGGATGACCAGACGGAGTACCAATGTCTGAGACTTCTCTTTCGTGGACTTGAGACGAAAGACTATTAAAATGTCTCTTAACTTTGATAAAGGAAACTCCATTCAGAAAATCCATCTAAATAAAACAACCAAAGTTTGTGATAAAGAATAATTTTCACAGATCCACAATTTAAATACCCAAATAATAATGTGAGTAAATTAAGTGTTCAGTCACCTAAATTCATTCAGGTATGATTTTGGAGTCTGTCTTTCCACTTTGCCTCACTCCTACTATATGGAGCCTCAAGTCCATTATTCACAGAAGTATCTACATAAGTATCTACAAACTTCAGTGGCCTTATTTCTCTTATCTTACTTCACTGACAGGAAAAATTCCAGATCTAGAGAAACTCAATTATTAACATTTTGCATGCTTACACCACTGTGGTTGTTCCTTGAGGAAATCTCAAAATGTTTACGTGGCCATTTAATTAATCTCTACCATCAATACTAGTGATCTTTCTTGCATTCAACAAGGATGGCTTCATGATTACATATCTCTGATCTTTTCTTTTCTTTTTTAATTATACATTTTGTTTATTTACATTTCAAATATTATCCCCTTTCTCAGTTTCCCCTCTGCAAAGCCCCAATCCTATTCCCCCTTACTCTGCTTCTATGAGGGTACTCCCATACCCACCCTCAATGATCCTGCCTCAATGCCCTAACATTCCTTTACACTGGGGCATTAAGCTATCACAGGACAAAGGGCCTCCCATCCCACTGATGCCAGATAAGACCCCTTCAGCTCCTTCAGTCCTTCCCTTAACTCTTCCATTAGTGTCCCTGTGCTAGGTCCAATGGATGGCTGTGAGCATCTGTATTGGTCAGGATCTAGCAGAGCCTCTCAGGCTCCTGTCAGCAAGCACTTCCTGCCATCCACAATAGTGTCTAGATTTGGTGTCTGCATGTGGGATGGATCCCTAGGTGGGGCAGTCCCTGGATGGCCTTTTGTTCAGTCTCTGCTCCATTCTTTGTCCCTGTATTTCCTTTAGACAGGAGCAATTCTGCGTTAAAATTTTGGAGATGGGTGGATGGTCGCATCCCTCAACAGGGGGACCATGCCTGACCTCTGGATATGGTCTCGACAGGTTCTCCCTCCCCTTTGTGGGGCATTTCAGCCAATGTCATCCCTGTGGGGTCCTGGGAGGCTCTTGAATTCCTGGGATCTGGGACTGTCTGGTGGCTCCCCCCAATTCCACATCTCACATTGCTACATACCTCTGCTCAATTTCCTGAACCTCTGTCAATCTCCTCCATCTCCTCCCATACCTGATTCCTCTTCTCTTTCTCCTTCCCCCTCTTCTCTTCCTTCCAAGTCCTTCCCACCCTCTACTTCTCTTGATTATTTTATTCCCCCTTCTAAGTAGGACTGAAGTATCCACTCTTTGGTCTTCCTTCCTCTTGAGCTTCATGTTGTACATGAGTTGTGGGTATTCCATGCTCTTTACCTAATATCCACGTATCACTCAAATGGCTGAGAAACACCTAAAGAAATGTTCAACATCCTTCATCAGCAGGGAAATGCAAATCAAAATGACCCTGAGATTCCACCTCACACCTGTCAGAATGGCTAGGATCAAAAACTCAGGTGACAGCAGATGCTGATGAGAATGTGGAGAAAGAGGAACACTCCGCCATTGTTGGTGGGTTTGTAAGCTGGTACAACCACTCTGGAAATCAGTTTAGCAGTTCCTCAGAAAATTGGACATAGTACTACCTGAGGACCTATTAATACCACCACTCCTGGGCATATACCCAGAAGATGCTCCAACATGTAATAAGTACACACTGTGTTCATTTTAGCCTTATTTATAATAGCCAGAAGTGGGAAACAACCTAGATGTCCCTCAAAAGAGGAATGGATACAGAAAATGTGGTACATTTACACAACAGAATACTACCCAGCTATTAAAAACAATGACTTCATGAAATTCACAGGCTAATGGATGGAGCTAGAAAATATCATCCTGACTGAAGTAACTAAGACACAAAAGGCCACACATGGTAGACCTCTGATCTTTTCTATTCTTTTGTCTTTCTGTCTCATTCCTCTTTGCCTCTTGGGATTTTGGATGATGGCTTTGCTCCATATTTTATAGAGAGATATGTACTAGTTACACAATGTGTGTTTCTGTTGTTGTAACATATGCTTAAGACAGCAGGTTTAAGGGTGGGGTGGAAGATTTCAGTGCACAATCAGGTTGCTCCATTGCCTTTAAAAACGTAGTAACATCATGATAAGATGGTACAGTGAAGCAAAACTGCTTACTTCATGGCAGCTAGGAATTTGGTGGAGGAAATCTTGCAGATGATTCTTGTCTGGTAGGTAATATTCAAAAACAGTGACCCATATAAGCACTATCCATGCCAAAGGTGTGTCAGTTATGCCAAAAGACATATAGCTTAAGAAGCCATTATTTTTTTTTTTTTTCGTTTTTTTTGAGACAGGGTTTTTCTGTATAGCTCTGGCTGTCCTGGAACTCACTTTGTAGACCAGGCTGGCCTCGAACTCAGAAATCCACCTGCCTCTGCCTCCCGAGTGCTGGGATTAAAGGCGTGCGCCACCACGCCCGGCTTAAGAAGCCATTATAAGAAGAAATATTACATTCTTAAAATTACTTTCTCCGAGGAATTAGAGAAAGAACTGAAGGACTGAAGGGGTTTGTAACCACATAGGAAGAACAACAATATCAACCAACCAGACCCCCCCCCCCCGCCCCGCCCCAGAGCTCCCAGGGAATCAACTGGAGGTGAGGCCCTTGGTCCTGTGAAGGCTCAATGACCCAGCATAGAGGAATGCCAGGGTGAGGATGAGGGAATGGGTGGGTGAATGAATACTTTCATAGAAGCTAGGGGAGGGCAGATGACATAGGGGACTTCTTGGGGGGGGAGGGCTGGGAAAGGGGATAACATTTGAAATGTAAATGAAGAAAATATCCAATAAAAAAGTACTTTCCGCCTCTTTATAATATTGTTCTGAATGTTTGATAACTTTTTTTTCCCAATGGGGTCAAATGTACCTAAATACATAATTATGAATTAAATACATAATTATGAATTTTCAGGATCTGGCTGATCCTCCATTTTCTTTGTGTAAATTTTAAATATAAATGTGGGTATGTAAGGCACTGACAGAACAAGGAATGTTCCAGTGAACATGTTTTTACCTCATTAACAACCAAAAGCAGACATGCTAATTTTTTTTTTTTTTTCTGGATAACACCTCCACCTGCCTTTGGATAAAACTAAAAACCAAAAACCAAAACCAAAAGCAAAAACAAATTTCTTTTTGGTAACAACTCAATGGTTTGTATAGCATGTTCACCATATGCTCCATTCATTACATACTTTCTTGAGTTGTCTTACATTCACGCACATGCTTTTAATGTTGGCTGTCTTCTGTGATGTAACTAAGGTTGGTATTAAGTATATATTCAATTAAAAAGATACTTTAAAGTAGAAAATCTAGTAGGTTATTGATCATATTTTATGATAAATCATGTAAGAGCTGTTCACCATATGCAAAAAGTTGAATAAGTAAAAGCAGCTACCTCCTCAGGCCTAATCTCCATCCTTAGGACCCATCAACAATCTAGAGATGGTGGAATGAGTCTGTTATCCAGGCAGTCCTACAGTGCAAGCAGAGGCAGAAACAGCATAGCCTAGAGCACCCTGTGCTGTGTCTAAACAACAAACTACAGCCAGGTACAGTGAGGTAGAAGGTGAGAAGTGACTCCTGAAATTTGTCCTCTGACCTCCACGGCACAGGCTCTATGCCACACAATAAATACTAATGTTAATATTTATGAAATATAAAAATCATTTAAAAATAACATGTTATCTGCCGATTCCCTTTGAAATGACAGGTTTTACCCCTTTTCTCAATTCTAACCTTTTTAGAAAACACTTTGTCTTTAGAGTTGTGATATGTTTAGATGGAATCAATATAAAAACGAATCTTTTCTTAATTCTCTGTACTTTCCACATTTTCCCTCTGGAACTTCTTATATCTGTCATCTGCAAAAGCAAAACTTACTTTCAAAGAAAAATCAGCTAGTTACTGTATTCAAAAACATTTATTTTAGGTCCTTTATTTTATGGCTTTCTGTTTCCTTAAGCGGTTGTTAATCTTGGTTTAAAAAATGAGATGCATCTTCCTCTAATACACTTTTGCACACAGGACCAGGCTGCCTGGGGAGTTGGGGGGAGACTGTACTCAGGAACATAATGCTTACGAGTCAGAAAATACCGAGGTGTGTAACACTGATCTCCTGAGGAGCAGGAGAATTAGTCAGGGCCACTGGACAGAGACAATTTGTTCAAATATATTCAGTAAGTTGTTCACTGGAATATGAACAAGAATTCCTTATCTGTAGTAAGTGTGTGGCTTATTTACTACTGCAGGCTCTTTGAGAAAAAGATTCAGGTACCAAGCTGTGAAAGCCTGCTGCTGCTTGATTCTTCACAGTACAGTGCTTAAACATTTAAGAAGAAAAGCCTAATTTGCAAAGTTACATTGTCATTGTCATTTCTGCATATTTAATAAACCTTAGCTACTTTAACTGAAAAGTGGAATTTTTCATGGAATGCTACCCTTTTCATTACTGCATGCATCTTAGGTTTAATTTGGCATGGGACGCACCAACCTTGGTTCCTGGAGACAAGGTTACAACCTGTAGTGCATGAAAATGAGCCCCTTTAAACTCTTCAGTCATTCCCCGCTCACTGGGCCTCAGCTCTGAAGAGAACACAGGGAATGTGAAAGATCTTTTCTCTTAGCTCGACAGTGTGGATGCAAATATTTCCTTTTTGGGAGAGAGAGGTTATGTTTTCAACACCCATATTCCCTTTACCATGTCAACAAGGTAGGGCTTCCTGTTGCAGTAAAAACAAATCGGCAGCTACACAGGCCTTTGTATTTGCAGTAAAACTGTTATTATTTAATGTATGGTCTTTGAGATTTTGTCTTTCATAGAAATTCAGATAGCTCGTTATGATAAAAGTGTATTTTTTGGTTTGCTATGGTCAAATTTAAGACATGAAAAAAAAATGGAATTTTCTCCCTGGAATTCACTACATTACTTCTTTTCTTTTCCTTGGGGATACTAACAAATTATCTGAAGTTATGGTGGAGATAGAGGGACTGCACCTATTTTGAGGCGTGTCACTAGTAACTAACTTTTTTTAAAAAAAGTTTGCATTGTTATTTACCTGGAAAGTTTTATTTAAGTGACACTAGAGTTGTTTAATAAGCACTGTGTCATGAAGCACCTATGTGTAATATAATCTGGATTAAGGGCAAATGAGTTTACTCACTAGAGGTTCCAGGCACAGGTCAGACTTATGGCAGAGCCGCTAATCAGGGATAAAGCAAGATTCTGAAGATTTACTGTGGGATTTCAGGCAGACTAGCCAGCAGCCCTGGCTCTCCCATGACTCCGTGACTCACTGCCGTTTGGGGGCACAAACTTCCCCTTTTAGACACTATAACAAATCTTCTCTTTGGGTTCATACCATGAATCATATATCTGTACATGTCCCAAATTAAGCTATCTTGGATTTTGAGTGTTGCCTTCTGATAAAAAGAAATTATAGTACACACACACACACACACACACGATAAAAATGTACTTACAAGGAGTGAGAATGGGTAGAGAAACAAGCATCTCAATTGCAGTTCTCTAAAAAAGAGAGCTTTTAGGTAGGGCTTGAAAGGGACTATATGCATCTAACACAATTCTAATAAATTTTATACATAGGCTAATTACAATAAATATGAATAATTGTGATTATATAGTCTAAGATTAGGTTATGTTTTCTTTTATTTGTGGGTGGTGCGTGCTTTCATGCATGCATGTATTTCATGTATACATGTCACAGGGCATGTGTGGAGGTCAGAGTGCAATTTGCAGGGGTCATTTCTTTCCTTTTGTCACGTAGGCTAGCTATTGAACAGCGGTTCACTCTCTGAGCCATTTCACGGTGCAGAATGTGACTGAGGCTAGGAAACTGTTTTACACAATGTACTGCAAACTATTCCCACTATTATAAAGGAGGAAAAGGTCATGTAATTACTACTGGCTAGGCTGTGGATAAGCCATAGTAAAAGACATCTTTTGATGAGATTGCAGTTATTTGGCCCTGCATTTCTTTTAGACAGGAACAATTTTGTAACCAATTCCTGACACTATTACTGATGCTATTTTGTGCTTGCAGACAGGAGCCTAGCATGGCTGTCCTCTGAGAAGCTCCTCCCAGCAGCAGAGACAGATGCAGATACCTGCAGCCAAGCATGGGGCAGAGGTTGGGAATCCTATGGAAAAGTTAGGGCTAGGATTAGAGAAACTGAAGGGGATGACAACCTTACAGGAAGACTGTCAGTGTCAATTAACCTGGACTCCTGGAGCACCCAGAGACTGAGTCACCAACCAAAGAGCATACATAGGCTGGTCCAAAGACCCTAGCACATATGTAGCAGGCCTCTGCCTTGTTTGGCCTCTGTGGGAGAACAGCACTTAATCCTGTAGAGATCTGATGCCTCAGGATGGAGGAATACCCAAAGGAGCACCCTCTCAGAGGTGAAGGGGAGGGGTGGGGGGGATAAGAGCTCTGTGAAGGTCAGGGAAAGGGCAGTATTTTGGATGTATATAAATAAAATAATGAAAAAAGTTTTTGCTTTTGTGATTGGGTTACCTCATTCAGGATGATATCCTCCAGATACATCCATTTGCCTAAGAATTTCATAAATTCATTGTTTTTAATAGCTGAGTAGTATACCATTGTGTAAATGTACCACATTTTCTGTATTCATTCCTCTGTTGAGGGACATCTGGGTTTTTTCCAGCTTCTTGCTGTTTCAGCATAAGGCTGATATGAATATAGTGGAGCATGTGTCTTTATAACATGTTGGAGCATCTTCTGGGTATATGCCCAGGAGTTGCATGGCTGGATCCTCTGGTAGTACTATGTCCAATTTCCTGAGGAACTGCCAAACTGATTTCCAGAGTGGTTGTACCAGCTTACAATCCCATAGCAATGGAGGAGTGTTCCTCTTTCTCCACATCCTCGCCAGCATTTGCTGTCACCAGAGTTTTTGATCTTAGCCATTCTGACTGGTGTGAAGTGGAATCTTAGGGTTGTTTTGATTTGCCTTTCCCTGATGACTAAGAATGTTGAACATTTTTAAGGTGCTTCTCAGCCATTCAGTACTCCTCAGTTGAGAATTCTTTGTTTATCTCTGTACCCCATTTTTAATAGGGTTATTCGATTTTCTAGAGTCTAACTTCTTGAGTTCTTTGTATATTCTGGATATTATGCACTCACTGAGAAGTGGATATTAGCCCAGAAGTTCAGAATACCCAAAATAAAATTCGCAAAACACATGAAACTCAAGAAGGAATAACAAAGTGTGGATACTTTGTTCCTTCTTAGAAAGGGGAACAAAATACCCATGGAAAGAGTTACAGAAACAAAGTGTGGAGCAGAGACTGAAGGAAGACCATCCAGAGACAGACCCACCTAGGGATCCATCCCATATACAGTCACTAAACCCAGACACTATTGTGGATGCTAATAAGAGCTTGCTGACAGGAGCCTGATATAGCTGTCTCTTCAGAGGCTCTGCCAGTGCCTGACAAATACAGAAGTGGATGCTAAGAGCCATCCATTGTACTGAGCACAGGGTCCCCAATGAAGGAACTAGAGAAGTACCCAAGGAGCTGAACAGGTTTGCAGCCCCCTAGGAGGAACCAACCAGAAC
>LR749726.1:1503252-1563259 GCA_902729485.2 Mus minutoides
GAAGGGATAGGAGGTTTTCAGATGGGAAACCAGGAAAGGGAATAACATTTGAAATGTAAATAAAGAAAATATCTAAGAAAAAAAAGAAACAAAAAGTTTTTGCTTATGGATAGCTGGCTGTTTTTAATTAAGCACATTAGCTGAAGTATTTCACAAAGAACAAAATGTTCTCAGGAATTTCAAAAATGCCAACTAACAAGGCCCTCATCTTAGTTTTCAGGATCTATGAGGTGTATCACACCCTCTCAAAGGCAATGCTATTTTAGAAGGTACATGGAATATGGGATTTCTGGAACAGGTTGCTTTGTTGTCATAGTTGGCCCCAGATTCGGCTCAAGAAGGCTTTAGAATGGCTTTTGACCTAGTAACTAAAAGGTATGGAAGTTCTCTTTGGTTGACAGTTGAGGTCCCAGTTACTACCTTTCTATTATTGGGTCATGGTAACATGAAAGTCTGTAAATGGGCAAAGTGGGGCTGTAAGAAATGTTTTACACAGTTGCCTATAATTATATAATAATAAAAGTATTATCATCGTTAGAAAATATATTACATGGTGTTAGAATGTATATATATATAATATATATATATATATATATATATATATATATATATATATATATATAAAACACATATTCATGTATATATATATATATATACATATATGTGTGTGTGTGTGTGTGTGTGTGTGTGTGTGTGTGTGTGTATAAACTGTTTTTATTTAACTTTCTTTTTGGTAGGGGTGAAATTAAATTTGTTTATTACCATTTCAGATGTTCTTAAATGCAAATACAAAATGTCTAGTGTTCTTTCAAAAAGATCTTTCCCAAAGATGCATTATTCAGAAACGTTTTAATTTTATGTCCACCGAGGAGTCATGTTTTCTCCAGCACATTGGAGTAAGGAAAATTGTAAGGGCTTGGAATCTGGAAAAGAAAATAAAGTGTCAGCTGTAGATATGATAGGCCCTCCCCTCCATCTGGTGGTAGCATTAGTGTAAATAAGAAATTGTTGAGCTGGATAATTTAATTGGAAAGCAATGATGCTGTCTTTCCTACTGACCAGGGTCTATTCCAAGTCTTCATTATAATAAGCACAAAATGAACTGTAGAAAGTAAATAGGTTAACAAACCTCCAGTGCAATTAAGTTCTCATGTGTAGGACAATAACTTTAGCCCATGTCTTCCAGACTTTTAAAATTACCCCAGTGAACTAACAGCAACTTTTAATGAGACATGAACAGGGAACATACAGATTCTGTAAGATGGAAAATCAGATAGCTATGGCAAAATCGTTGCTCTGCTACACATAAGCTTACTCCATTTGCTCTTAATGAAGCATGGCCACTTTCTGTGTTTCTGCATTTAATTTTACTTTCTGTGTGTGCCACTTTCACCTTCCCAGGAATAAAGAGATGTGTGCATTCCAAAGAAATGCCTCAATAAAAGAGGAAAAACATCTTTCTGGTACCAGACTAAACATGAGGCAGGAGAAAGAGAAGAAAGAAACACAGGTGAAAGACCAGGGGACCCTAAATCAAAAACCAGGACAATTTAGGCCTGTTGTTTATAAGCCATGTAACTTTGGTTAGATTATTATACTCTCAGTCATATAATCTGTAAATTTTAAGAGGTAATTTATATAACTTAATTTTTTACTATGGTAGATAATTTTTTATAATACTGCAAAGCTTTGAAAGCTCATACTGGGAATCAAGATCCTTACCCTAAGTTGTCATCTAAGATTGACAGTTGCTTCTTAAGTTTCATAGTACACAGTAATAAGCAGGCAGTTTTGAATCTTGGAGCAAGAGAGGAATTCCATTTACCAAGAAGCAGTGGGCGCACAGGCTCATGTTAGAAACAATGGCATTGCACTTTATTAATTTCTATTTACCCTATTCCTCTTCACCTTAGCCTGTGTTCTTAGCAGAACTGTCAATTAAAACAGCTGTGACATTGTAACCTCCGTGAGTTCCATCAGCATTTGCAGTTTTGTGCCTTTCCTTTTTAGCTTTCCTTTCCTTTGTACCCCAGAGAGCTTCTAAAACCTGTAATAGCTAGCTAATTTTGCAGAATGTAGATTTGCTGTTTTATTTAATGTTCCTAAGAAAGTTATAGAGTGTCACCTTCATTATTATCATACACTTTGTCTAGGATACATTCAGTGAAGGACACAGTCAGGATTGCCATGTTCTAATGTTTTACTGTCTCCTTTACCTTAAGAGGCCGCGTGGCGCATTGGTTGTCAGTCATGATAGAAGCCAATACATGTAGTATGTCCCATATGACAGGAGATGTTTCATGTACTTTGTTATATTAACTCTACAAATAATTATTCTATATCACAAATCTATAATGCAAGTACTATTGATGTTCCTATGAGGGATGAAGAGAGTCAAGGTGTTTCTCCAGATTCACATTAACTAGCCAATGCTGAGGGTTTGACTCTGGATCTCTAAGTGTGAAGTGTAGCTCATAACCCTTGCTTCAAACCTTGATACTTCATTTCTCTTAAGCTCTCACTCTTGTTGGAAAACTTAGATGAGGTCTTGATTATTAGGACAGCTGTGGAATATTTTCTGAAATAGTTCTAATTAATTTATGAATTCCGATCTTCTGTTTAAAAGTGAAGAACGGATTCTATTAATGCAAGACTAAAGTTAATGAAGTTGGAGAAAGATTCTGGGGTTGGTAATGAAGAAGATGGATCTGGTGAGAATGTGGTGAGTTTTATTAGCTTTTCTTTCAGTGATGACAGGCATGAATAGAGAAAATAATATTCTTGTCTGAATGAAGCTGAGAATTCTAATCTATTTGCCCTGCCATACTCACTCTCTCTGTTTCTCTGTCTCTCTGTCTCTCTGTGTCTCTCTGTCTCTCTTACCCCTCTGTCTCTCTGTCTCTTCCTCTCTGTCTGTCTCTTCCTCTCTCTCTGTCTCTCTGTCTCTGTCTCCCTGTCTCTGTCTCTCTGTCTGTCTCTGTCCCTGTCTCTCTCTCTGTCTCTCTCTTTCCCTCTCTGTGGGTGTACATGCTTCATGGCATCTGGGCTAGAGGATAACTTTGGAAGTTGGTTCTCTTCTTCTACTGTGTGGATCCTGGGTTAGAACTTTAGGTTCTCAAGCTTGGCTGCAAGTGCCTTTAACCACTGAGCCAACTCACCAGCCTTGTTTTGCAATTTATTGTCCCTGAAATGAAATGATTTAGCTATCTCCCTTCTGATCCTCCTTCAAGAAATAACACAGGTATCAACATCCCTAAAAGACCTGCTCTGATCTTTTGATAGGAATTTTGTCCTGTTTTTCCAAAGAATATTTGCACACGTGTTAGTTATTATTTTATGCATTATAACTGAGACTGTTTTTGTTTTTAAGTTTGATCATCTTCCTTATAGTTCTTGTCATGTAGAGAGGAGCTGTAACATAGCTGGCAGCTATATTTAGAGTCAGGATGTATCCCAAAAGTTCAAGTACTAGAAGATAGTCAGGTCCCAGTGTAACATTGTTAAAAGGTGGTCAGACCTAAAATAGGTGGAACTTACTGACTGAGAGATCATATGAGTGATTAATGCTGATTTTGAAGAGTGAATTAGGTCTCACTAGTATAATTAGTTTCTTCAAGATTGTATTGTTAAAAAAAAGATTAACCTGAACTTTTGCTTTTTTGATATGTGGCCATTTGCTGTATCATATATTCTCATTATATGGTACTATCTACTGTGTTGTGAGGTAACTAAAAGACTCTCACTTGTGGCGACCAGATGGGGATGATTCTGGACTTTCAAACCCATTTGTTAGATTTTATTTCTCTATAAAATACTCAGCATAAATGCTTAAATATAGCAATACAAAATGAACTAAGATACTAGTATAGAGCAGTATATTTATATATCTATAAATATCTGTTAGCTAGAGAAATAAGTACAGATACCGCATGGTTGACTGTTCACATGGCTCAAAGATGGTCTACTGGTTGGTCTTTGAGTAGCATCAAGTTTACCTGAGAGACATTACTGCTTCTCCAGTGAGAATTTAACGGAAGGCCTTTGGTCTCTGAGTGATGGGATGTGCAGGTGACATGATGATGTAACTGTCTTAGTGGGGCTCTAGGCAATGCATTTGGATCCTTCTCCATCTGTGCCTGTTTATCCTAGTCATGGGGCTGGGATTTCCTGTGGCTTATCATCAAGGGTACTTTTGTTCCTGTCTCTCTTATTTTGGGACCAAGAAGCAGTTAATTTGGGGCTGTCTTGGAAGCGGTGCCCAGAATCATTTTCAAGGCTGTGAAGAATTCCCCATGTTTGTCTCAGTAAGCTGTGGTAATAATTAGAATTGACACAGAGCCCTGTTTGGGATTTGATAGAAACGGAAGTGCCAAAACACCCAGAGTCTTTCATTTGTTGACTGGAGTTGGGCCAATGACTTTGATTTGAGCTCTGTGTTAATTAGCATACAGACTTAGCTGGAGAGAGAGAGAGAGAGAGAGAGAGAGAGAGAGAGAGAGAGAGAGAGAGAGAGAGGGCAATATATTTTCTTGTGTCACAACCTAGAAATGGTTAGTGTCTTATGGTGGATAAAAGATTTGCTCCACAAGATAATTCAAAGACCTTGGCTCTTTTCATTTGATTGTTCTATTCCTGAGCTGGTTAACTTTATAATATATTAGAACTACCTCCTAGGGATGCTAATCTCGTCAGGCTTGGGTCCTGATAATTAGAATTTCTAAGTATTTCCAGAAGATGTTGCTATATCTAGTCTGTAAATATCACTTTGAAAATCACTGTCCTTAAATGGAACTGGGTTGCATATACCCTTCCCATCTTACAAGGGAACGTTTAGGAAGAGGGCAAAGGAAAAGATTTTTTTAGCTCTTTTGTGGACAAGTCTCAGAATTATGCATGTTTCTTTTACTCACAATCCATTGGAAAGGACTCAAGAGTCTGAAAGGAAGCCTAGTGAGCACAGCTCTGACCTGGCAGGCCATCTTCCCAGTGAAAATGTGAGGCTCCATGACAAACTGGTAGAGTCGGAGCAGGAGCAGCTTTTTACCAACTATACCCACACACTAGAAAAGTCACGTAGCTGTCTTGAGTAAGGAGTCTTGACAACACCTTCTTCAGGCTAAGATCCAGTCTTTGAAAACAAGAGAAATGACTTAGACACAGGCTTCTAGTAAGAATGAAGTAGGAGAAATATTATTTGAACAATACTTAGTGATAGTAAAAATATAAGCTGTCAGTCCTTAGAGCCTTGAAACTGCAGGCCAAGAATACTGACTTTCTCACTTTCCCGAGTTTCCTTTCCGTCTCTGCCTCAGACCTCTTGATCCCATGCCCCATTTTCTTCACAGCTGACAGTACAAGCAGTTCCTTATCATACTGTTGCTGGTTGCTTGAGTAGGAATACAATTCTTTTTTGATCTTATTATGGGCAGGGATGACCTCTAAAACGAATTGCTCCCACCCCAAGTGTGATCTTCAAGAAAACATGAAATTGTTTTAATCTTCTACCTGCCTTGCAGTGAGACCAAAGGAACTGAAATCCATCTAATGAAAAGCTTTCTGGGAATATAACTAAATGGCCCCTGAAGTGTATTTCACTTAACCAAGCTAGCATGTTTGCTTCCATTAATATTCTCAGTGACGCAGCTTATATGTTGCCAACAAAAAATGGTGAGTGCAAAATTTTTACTATCACTAAGTATTGTTCAAATAACATTTCTCCTACTTCATTCTTACTTGCTAAATTTTCATGACACAAAATTCTAATTCTATCAAAGTTCATGTACTACTAGTCTCATTAAGAGAGGTTGTCTGAGAAACAGTATGCTCTTTTTTCTAACATCCATCTTCCTAAACTATCAAAGCCAAGACTAACATTATCTTGACTGAAATCTTTCTGTAGCTGAACATCTTTTGAGGCTGAATAGCATTTTCACCTTAAGAGTAGCACTGAAGCTCCCCCTGTGACGTCACCATTGCTTTGCTTCAAATCCGGGCTCCCATTGTGGGTACCTGAAGGTTTTACTGGAACCCTCAAAGTTGTTTTCTTGGTAGAGTGGAAATATCAGTATTATATAACATAGAACAGTTGTGTTAAAGAATGATTATTCTAACACTTACTAAATCTGCAAAGAAGACCTGGTGCAAGATTATTGTAATACAAGTCATGACTCTAGTAGCAAAAAGTAACTGAGCTTATTCTGAATACAGCTGACAGCTGGGGTTTATAGCTATGTCTATAGAGAGAAGGGAATGGTAGAGAAAAAAAATTACTAAGAAGAACTGGGAGGTTCTTTTTAAATTGGTCTGCTGGGATTCTTGATAAAATCAGGTCAATGATTTCCACATCAAAAGTAGGAGATGATGAATTTGAACAGATATAAAGGGTGGGCACTTTCTCATTAAATTGACCTAGTAGGATTCTTGCTATGTCTGGCCTAGACTAAGTCAGAATAAGAGTCAATGTCTAGGACTCATAAGGAGCTCTCAGGGGAGCTTGATTAGAGTTTGCTTAAGGAAAGTTCTTTGTCATCTGAGAGGCTTAAATTAGATATTCAATAAATTAGCCATCCTCATTGCTCTGTGCATCCCCTTATTTGACTGTTCCAGTTTGTTATAACACTACCAAATTAGGTGGGTAAAAACCGATTAAATGCTAATTAGCACTCTTAAAATTAACAATGATTATTCCTCACTGGTATTGTTGAGTATGCATATCTATATCAATATAGATGTGCCCATATTTTGGCATATAGATTGGAGAAGGTATTTATAATGACACCCAGAACAAGTCCTCTTCAAGTCTTCTACATTTACAATTACAATTTTATTTAAAGTTTTTTTTTTTCTTGGTTGAGTCTGGTATTGTAATGAGTTAGTAGAGATAGCTTTAGTGAATACTTTGTATTTAAAAAAAATATGTCTGGACAAATGTGTTATTTACTCACTTATATGTGGATATTAGCTGTAAAGTTCATGGTATAGTTCACAGACCCAGAGAGGCTATGAAAGAAAGGAGAGCTTGGATGGGGAAGGGGAGGGAGTAGGAGTGGGCTATGGGGTGGAAGGGTGTGGAGGTATAGAAGGGGGTGGGGAGTGAGGGGTGGGGGATGTTATATGGGCGATGAGGAGTGGAAGTTGAGGTAGGGATGGGGATGTGGGGGTGGAGATGGGGATGGATCTCCCTGGGAAGAGAAAATTCAATAGATTTCATGGGTGGACTGTGGATGGGTAGGGTTGAGAACAAGAGGAGGGATCAGGTTGGAGGAGGGAGGAGATACTGGGAAAAATAACTGGAATTGAGGGCACTTCAGGGGCAAAGTAGAAAGCTAATAATATGGAGAGTTACCCTAGCAAAGATTCGAGTCATGGGGGACACAGAGCTGAATGGGACATCTGGAACGAGGCAAAGCCTCAAGTGGCTACCATCTCAGCCACAAATCCTTTGGACTACAATTTGTCCTCTCTGCAGAGTGTTCTGGGACTGGACGCTAGCAGAACCACCGTCAAAGAGACCAAAGAGACTTTATCCAGCAAGTGATAGGAGCACATTCAGAGAACCACGGGCAAACATTAGGCCAAGCCCAAGAAGTCCTGCCAAGGAGGTGGAGGAAGGGTTGAAGGAACCAGAAGAGTCAGTGACAAGACTAGAACCAGAACACAGCCTATAGAATCAACTGACCATGACTTACTGGGCTGCCTAGAGATCAGTGAGCCTGTAGGGGTCTGACTTAGTTGCTCTGCATCTATGTCATGGCTGCGTAGATTGGTGTTCTTATGAGAATTCTAACACTGGGAATGGGAATTCTCTCTGACTCTTTTACCTAATTGTTGGACCCTTTTGTTCCTTCTGGGTTGCTTTGTCCGGCTTTGATGTGATGGTATGGACCTGGTGTTGTTGTAGCTTGTTAATGCTCTGTTTGATTGATGTCCCTGGGAGACCTGATCTTTTCTGAGGGAAGGTGGAAGGTGAGTGGATCTGGAGGTAAAGGAAGGTGGAGGGAGAGGGAGTGGACAGAAGGGAAGCTGTGGTCTAGATGTAATACATGAGAAGAATAACAATGGAGAAGCTAGAGATAGAACCACAGGAACTGAATGGATCTGAAACCCTAGAAGAGGAACAATAATATGAACTAACCAGAACCCCCAGAACAGATGTCTCTAGCTCTACATGTAGCAGAAGATGGCCTAGTCAGACATCATTGGGAGGAGAGGCCCCTTGGTATTGTAATCTTTATATACCCCAATACAGGGGAACACCAAGAAGTGGGAGTGGGTGGGCAGGGGAACAGGGTGGGGGGAAACTTTCAGGATAACATTTGAAATGTAAATTAAGAAAATATCTAATTAAAAAAAATATGTCTGGAAATCGAAATGTGGACAGAATTTTTATGCATCAGTGAGAGAGATTTAACAACAATAAAAACCCTGCATTTCAAAGATGAATGATTTTTTTGTCTTTGGTTTTGTTTCTGCTTTTGTTTTGTTTGTTTTTGTTTTGTTTGTTTCAAGACAGGGTTTCTCTGTATACCCCTGGCTGTCTTGGAACTCACTCTGTACACCAGGCTGGCCTCGAACTCAGAAATCCACCTGCCTCTGCCTCCCAAATGCTGGGATTAAAGGCATGTGCCACCACTGCCCAGCTCAAAGGTGAATTTTGAGGTCAAGTTGGAGCGATGTCCAAAGTTGGGCTCATTGTAAGAAGAACCTGAGATGAGATGACCTAAATTGAGGTTTCAGAGTCTGTGTTAGAGGACTATCAGAGAGATATGATGTGGCTAGTTTGAACCAAATATGTAAATTCCACAGTAACCTAGGAATGCAGTTTTTACATAGTCAGAGATAGTAAATTCAGTGCAGACTAGATTTATTTAAATGTGTTAAAAAAAAAGGCCTCTACTACTAAATTACATGAGAGCTGAAAGAGAAATAACAGCATAGGGTAGGTTACCTTTTTCCATATTTCTTTTTCTGTGATTTTAGCTAGCTGTTTCTTCTCTAGTCTCCTTCCTTCTCCATTCCCAGCCCATCCTCCTCTGTTCTCCCTCTCCTCTCTTCTCCCTCCCTTCCCCTCTCCTAGTCTCCCTTCCCCCACTACCCAGCCAGGAGAAAACATGTCTCTCATAAAGGCCAATACTTTCCTCAGTGACAAGCAAGGGAAAAAAAGAAAGAACAGAGAACATTTTGTAATTCCATCAGTGATGTTTGCATCTCTCTGTGTCCTGGTCTTTCCCTTCTGCCAGAGATGCCTTCGATGGAATAGGTCTGTCTTTCATGGCTTACCTTTCCAGCTCCTGTGTCTTCTTTCTCTATTATTTGTTATCTCCTACTGGGGAACATTTGTTTTCTACTCCTTCATCACAGATACTTGTGGTTATTAAGGATAGAACCTAAATATTCATTATGTATCTGCAAGATTACATTTTAAGTATTTTGACATATAATATGCAAATACAAGGCAGCATGTATCACACACATACACTGAATTTTCCAAAGGGCAAATTTTCCATAAACCAGCATGCCATGAAGAGTTTGCAATCAGAACCCCATCAATTTCATCATGCTTTTTCTAGTCACTAATCTTCCATATCACTGCTGTGTTATCAAGGAGAATCACATTCCTATTTCTAAGTGTGCAACTTAAGGTTTTTTTTTTTTTAATTTTATGTAAGTGTAATGAGATAAACATAACCATATCATACATACTCTTTGGAACAATGGTTTTAAACCTGTGGCTCCAAATTCCTTTGAGGAGTCTCCTTTCAGATATGCTGCATAATAGATACTTTATTACAATTCATAACAGTAGCAAAATCACAGTTATGAAATAGCACCAAAGTAATGTTATGGCTGGGATCACCACAACATGAGGAACAATACTGAAGTATCGCAGCATTAGGAAGGTTGAGAACTACTGCTTTAGTTTCTTCTCTGGCTTAACATGTTATGGTGAATAAGGTTATTGAAAGTTGCAGCAGTCTTCCTCTTGCTCTGTATTCCACTGAATGACTATATCAATTTATTGGTCAGCTGTTATAGGAGCGTTGGCAATTTCTTTTATTACTACTTTGTTAATGCTTTTTAAAAATGGAATTTAAAGCTTTGCTATTAAAATCGGGAAGTCTAAGGCTGGAGATAGCACTCAGTGAATAAGGGTTAGCCATGCATGAGCAGCTGAGTTTGGGTTTCTAGCACTCATAAAAAGCTGGGTGTGGCAGTATGAGATCATACTCTCAGAGCTGGAAGATGGGAACAAGAAAATCCTGGGGTCTCACTGCAAATTACCTTTAGAAAGTAGCAGAATTTTCTTGTTGGTAACTTCTGATAATAAAACATTGTTCTCTAATTGATGTATTTTTAGCATTTTAATCTTAAGTAAAATAATAATTTTAATATACTATGTGTATGATTCCCTTCCAGTCAGCATTACTGAATAATGTTAACCTGTGTTTATCAGTTTTATTCTTGATAGAACATTAATGACTTGTTAGAAGATATCATGAGAAAAAAATATGCCTGAATTTAAAATGAGACAGTGGTTTAACTAGTCATGTAATATATCTTGTCAAAATTCATTTGAATGATCATAGTTTCTACTTTCTAAAAAAATTACTGTTTAACCTCTATCACAAAAAGATACTGTGAAGAATCAAATGCCCCAGTACAGGGGAACACCAGGGCCAAGAAGTGAGAGTGGGTGGGTTGGGGAGCAGGGTTGGGGGAGGGTGTAGGGGACTTTCAGGATAGCATTTGAAATGTAAATGAAGAAAATATCTAATAAAAATTTGTTAAAAAATGACTAAATGTCAAGAACACACACAAAAAAGTAGCATACACTATGAAATGATTCTTCATTCCTTAGTCATATTAGCAGTCATATGTGCCTGCATGCTCAACACTGGTTACCAGTGATTAATGTACAACATACTTGAACAATGCTCTCTACTTCAGCTAATGATCTTGAAAGTTTATTTCATGCTCCATTTCCACAAATAAATGGACACAATACATAATGTGATAATTCCTTATTTCTTGGAAGTATATTTTATTGTGTATAATGAGCATAAAAATTAAAGATACAGTTTAATCATGCATTCTTTAATGTGATTTTACATGTGAGATTATAAAATATTGCCAGAATTAAAATGTTTTCACTGCAAGGGATAGAGTTGCTAATATTAAGCAACAACTGAAAGGGCACTGTAAGAGCTGTAAACAAAAGCTCAGGATAGGCTTTCCTCGTTTTTATTTTAATTATCCCCTCAAGTGAAACTGCAGTTGTTTTCTGTGTTTACATGAACTTGCAAATAAAATTTATTTTTCTCATTAATTATCATGGTATGCTTCTGTAGTGGCTAAACTGCGACTTAGTTTTATATATCTCGTGGTCACCTTTCTCTCAGGGCTTGTTTTACCTTTCACAGTTTATTGTTTCATGTTTGTATTGAACAAGAACAATCTGTGGGATTTAATGGTTCTGCCTATTTATATCTCATCCCATACAGGCTACTTTTACATCTAAATTATGAACTTATTTCTTATTTTGCCCATGGATTAGAAAGTGCACAGAACCCATGACGTACACGGCTCTGTATTAGGGAATCTAGAAGTTGGTCACTAGCCCTCACAGATACCTTTCAATATAGTATTCAAAAAATTAAGAGCAGTCTTCACAGTAATTGAATTTCCAAACCTGTTTTAAAGTTGAGAGATTTCTAGTGAACAGTTTTTTTCTCCCTTCTACTCTCTACAAGCCTTATTAGTGACCCTGAAGGGAACAGGGAGAGAGCAAAGGAGTAGTCAAGTTCTCTTCACTGACACTGCCATTTTGGTCTGGACTTTGTGCTCTCTTCTGTGCTTTGTAGAGGCTTAAAAATAGATCTGTTTCTTAGAGGTGTTGAGGACATTTCATCTATGATCACTTTCCCTACTGAGGACTGTGCATCAAATTCATAGTTAGCCATTCTCCTCTTCTTAGTTTCTGTAAACCTTCAGGTCTGCCAAGATGAATTTTGTTCTGTTAATTAATTAATTGATTGATTGATTGATTAATTTTTGTGGTCAAAGCCTAAAGACCAGGTGTACTTCTGAGGTTCTTGCCTTACCCTGTTACAGGCACAGTAACTAGACTGAATGTCATTGTAAACCAATTACACAGGGCTAAGTGAACACCAGTGAGAAAAGACAGAGCAAATATGACGACATCCTTTACAGAAATCTCGCTGGAGTGGAAGGACGTTTTGTAGGGAAAGTGAATCTTTTCATACCCTTCAAAACTTTAAATAATTTGAGACCCTCAGTGTAAGTGAAGAGTATGGAAACCGTGAAGCTGTGCAGGTAATGTGAATGTTCTATCCTGTCCTTTAGAACAGGATATTTACTCCTTAGTCACTTGTTGATTCAGCCCTGAAGTTATTTTCTTTCTTTTTAAAAAATTTCCCATGTTGTACTTTTAATTAAAATATTTTAAATCAAAGTATAATTACATTACTTCCCTCCTTCCCTGTCCTTCCTCCAACCTCTCTCATGCTCCTTTCGTCTATCCATTCCATGTCTCCCACTACTCTCCCAATCAAGTCCTTTTTTTTTTTTTTGGATCATTATTGTTACATATATATTCATAAACACAACTTGCAGGATTCCATTTAGTGTGAATTGTGTATATATATATATATATATATGTATATATATAAAATCTCTGGGCTGCCCACTTTGTATTAGATAACCACTCACCAAAGAAACTTCATTTTACAGCAAATGGAGACCACTACAGAAGACCAGGGCAGATCATCATACAGAGATCAATGTGGTACTCAGCTCTAACAGACATATCTGCAGCACAACTCCCAAACTGAAACCTCAGGGAACATCAAGACAAAGGGGGGAAGAAAGACTGGAAAAACCAAAGGACCAAATGTCTCCTGGGAGATTCTTTTCTAGAAATGACAGGAAAGCTACACCCATGATACCTCAACTATATGGCTACTTAAAACAAGAACTAAAAAATGATAATGTCTATAGACATGCTACTGAGAAGGGGAAATCTCATGGGGTCCTACTGCCAGCCAGATATATTGGTCCATGACTTTAATCTCAGCACTTGTCAGAGGCACCAACAAGAGGCAGAGACACAGGCAGAAATGCAGAGGCACAAGAGAAGTTAGGATGGAGGATGGAGGAGGGAGGATGGAGGAAGGAGGATGGAGGATGGAGCAGGGAGGAGGGAGGAGAGAGGATGGAGGATGGAGGACGGAGGAGGGAGAATGGAGAAGGGAAAATGGAGGATGGAGGATAGAGGAGAGAGGCAGAGGATAAAGGAGGCAGGAGGCAGGAGGCAGGAGGCAGGAGGCAGGAGGCAGGAGGCAGGAGGCAGGAGGCAGGAGGCAGGAGGCAGGAGGCAGGAGGCAGGAGGCAGAAGGCAGGAGGCAGGGCATATCTCTGTGAGTTTGAGACTAGCCTGGTCTATATGGAGAGTTTCAGACCAGCCAGAGCTACCTATTAAAATCCTGCCTCAAGAGAAAAATAAGATAAAAACTACCCAACCCAACCCAACCCCAAACCAAACAAAAAACCGATAAACAACTAAAACTCCCTCTCCTTGAAAGAGGGAGAATTAGCCTCTAACCAAGATGAGCCCTTAAATTATTTTCTTAGCATCCTGTTAACATTTATTTTTGTTAAATAATATTCACAATAAAGCATAAAGTCATAAAGATACAAACAATAGAGTGCATCACACAGGTCTGTCTCACTGAAAGTTGATGGAGTTATGTAAGTGGAAGGGGCTATGTGAAACTAACACGCTTCCGTAAAAGAAAAGACTGAACAAAGTGATGGGAGGTACATAGGACGGGAGGAAGTGTGAGCCAGTCATGTAGCTAATAAAATGCATGAAACTCATTAGCAAAATAAAACCAAATAGACTTGCAAAACTGAGCAAAAGTGGGTTTAGAGACACAGTTTGGTGGTTAAGAATGCTTGTTGCTGTTGAAGAGGACCTAGTTCCTTTCTCAGAATCCATATCAGGCAGTTCCCAACCTTCTGTAATGGCAGTTCCAGGGGACCCAAAAAATCCCATTTTGGCCTCCACAGGCACTGCATGCACACGCGCGTGCACACACACACACACACACACACACACACACACACACACACACGAGAGCAAGAGAGTAAGAGAGAGAGCAAGCAAGAGAGAAGTAAAGATATGTTTAAAATAAGTGAGAAAAGATTATAAATACACACCCAAAATTACATAGACAATATGTATATGAAAAATGGCAAATATCATTAACTATCAGGTAAATACAAATCATATTAAAACAGGATTATCACCAGTCACCTATTTAGTGACAAGAGAGCAAGTGTGGGCAAGGATTTGGACAAATGGGAAACTTTATTCTCTGTTGGTGAAAATGTAAATTATGGAAAACAATGGAGTTTCCTCAAAACTAAAAAGAACCAGAATTACTATAAGATTCAGCAATCCCATGTGTAGGTAATATTTATAGTAAATAAAACCATTATCTCAGAAAGATATGAATTTCCTATATACACTGAGGTATTTGGAGTAATCAAGCCAGCCAAGCATGTTTGTCATCAGATGACGCAGTGGATATCTTCAGCCATAAGAAGGAAATTATGACATTCTGATACCCTGAATGAGCTTGGAGGACGCTATGTTACAGGAAGCGTGCAAATATATGGTATTGGATTCAAAGAAGCAAAAAGTGAAGTGATGGCTTCTAGAAACTGAGTCCTGGTGAGAAATGAGAATATCTTAATGAACTGTCACGTATAAAAAGTTGCCTTTGTAAATAATGTAGGAGTAGCTTGTGACAATGAAATATGGGAGCTGTTGTAATAGTTTGCTTGTAAAGTGCCTGCTATGTTAAGCCTGAGGACCTGAATTTCATTCTTCAGATTCTATGTTTGAAAAAAGATCAAAGTCTGCTAATGTGTATTTGTAATCCCAGGTCTGGTAAGATGGATAGAGGAGATGTCCTAGGGCTCCTCCTAGGGCTCGTGGGCTAGGGACATGACTGATGACTATCAGGGCAGTGGGGGATTCTGTCTCAAGAAACAAGGCTGGTAGTGCTTGATTAAGAAGAAAATCTGAGATTGTCTATTGGCTTTACCATGTACCTCTTTTCCTCACTCACTTTAACACCTTAACACCACAAACACTCAAAACCAATAAACCAACCATCCATCCAGCCAACCAAACAACCAAACAACAACAACAACAACAACAACAACAACAACAACAACAACACCCTAAACCAAACCTAAACCAAAAGAAGGCTTAAAGAAGCGGCAGCATCAGTTCATCAACAGGCAAAAACATGCAGAAAATCTACTTTAGACATAGTTCCTTTTGAAATGATGGAGAGTACATAGAGAGTAAGAGACTTGGTACATTAAAATTACATAGTAGTATGTGCTAAAGGACACTGATTTTTAGGTAATCCTATACGAATGAGACAAGTATGGAAGGAAAGTATTTCATTACGCATGCTCTGGAAGATTTTCCTCTTTGTGATAATTTAACACAAAATTTTACCATTGTTTATCTTCATTATAACTCATGGCTGAAGGATGATGATTCTTTGGACACATTTTTATTCCAGCTCCATTCACTTTGAGAATAAAATGATGTATATTTAAACTGGGAATATTTTAGTACTAAAGCAACATAGTGCCTAGGCATTGTTTGCTGGTTTACTTCTAAAAATAATGACATATTCGTTCCTCTTTTCCATCGACAGGCTGGAAATGTATTTTGTACAGCCTTTATAGCAAAGAGGGTGGTTTACCTGCCTGGATAAGAGAGAAGCAGATGATATGCATGGCTTTGATCTTCTTTTGCTTCATTATTAATATTTTAGCTTCTTTAATCAGTTATCCTTTAGATGTCCTGGTTACTAGAGTCAGTTTGCAACATACTCTTGGGAAGAAAGGATTGATAGAGGATTATGAATTTGGTTACATTGGCTATTCCTCTAGAATTATAGTTAATGATTTAGAAACAATAGGAAAATCATTTCTAATTATAGAAAAATGTTTATATTGTATAAAATTAACTATAAAACAATAGTGAATTTAAAAGGTTCTATGAACAGTCAGCCCCACAGAGACATACATTTTCATAAACAATTCCATTTACGGAAAACCTCTGAACTTCCTACTGTCTACAGGATTGGATTGGGTCTTATTTTTCTGTATTTGTGAATTTACGTCTCACTGACTTTGCTAGTTCATTTTCAAAACTGGTATTCATTTATGTTGGTTACCATAGAAACTAGAAGTGCTTCATTGGCATCTAGCTCTCTGTGTGCATTCTTCTTTCTTCTTGCTTTTGAAGTCTGAAAAATTGTTATGTGCCATTTTTGTGTAGAAATAACCTTTCCAAAAATTAAGTTTTTAATGAAATAAATCTCCATAACCTTCAAATGTGTTGCTTTATATTAATCTAAATCCTAATTTTGATGAGATTTTTACAAAATCCCCACCTGATGACATAAACAAGCATTTTATAAATAAATAAATAAATAAATAAATAAATAAATAATCATTAGAGAAGATATTGAGTAGGATAAATCAAAACACCGGCAGGCCCCTTTAGAAAAATTATATTCTTCTACTAATCCATGAACAGAATTTAAATGACATATTTAATTCAATACATTGGCCAATGTTTTAGCAGTTAAATAGGATGAAGCTACTAGCATCTGTGTGCCCAACTTTGAGCTGGGTTTGAGGGGATATAAGCACCCAGAAAATGAAGCCACACTTTACCATATCTACAAACAAGCGTGAAAGTAGGTGTAGTAGAAGCTGTGCTAATGACATTCCAGAAGGCATCATTTGAGAACTATGCTACTATTTTAGAACTTCTAAGCAGATTGATGGACTGCCTTGTCTCACCTGCTTTGAGCAGACCCCTTGCCCAGTGCTCTTTGTCCCCCCTGCATCTGTTTTGATTTCAGGTTGTTTTGCTTTCTTGTACAATTCTCCCATTGCTCTTTAGGAGTCACACACAGCTGACACAGGATGCCAGAATCTAGTCCTCTCTCTTCCACTCTCAGACTGTGAATCAGCATTCTTGACCAGGTCACTTTGCTTTGCTCTACCATTATGCACAAAACCAACAAACATTAAGACTACACGAGGGTCTTTAAGATCTGGCTCAGCTGTAGGAAATCCTGTCTGATTCGGTTATCCTAGAAAAGCTACTATTAATTCTATCGTGACATTTTGAATTCTTAGTCAGTGTGACGAGCACATCGCTGTTCCCTAGGATAGGACATTGGGTAGGCTTGTCAGCCTTAGTCAAATAATGCCTTCACTATGTTAATGGATGTGAAGAGCTCATAGTTGTGAGATGTTTTCTATTATGACAGGACCTCTGTGAAGTGGCCTTGTGACTGAACCAACCATTAAAGATCCATACTACCTGACAGGTAATCAGTGGCTCTAACTAGAAAACTAAAGATTTATTATGATGATGATTATTGTATGCAATATGTGTATTTAAGTGAGGGTGCACATGTCTCATGGCATACCTGTGGAGGTCAGAGAGCAACATTCAGGAGTCAATTCTTGCCTTCTACCATGGGTGGCTTGTGTCACACTCAGGTTGTCAGATTTGCAGGGTAAGTTCTTTAAACCAATAAGCCCCTTTCCCCTTTTTTAGGGGAAGGAGTGAGTTAACAGTCTTGTTTAAATTTAGATATGGCATTAGGTTAGAAGCCACTTACATTTTCACACATACACTATGAAACCATCTTAATGCCTATAACATTTTCTCTAAGGTTTCATTTTAACTTGCTTTATTCACTCCTCTAGCACTTGCCAAATATTTTGTTGAAGAAGGTTAGTCCGTCTCTTTACTTTTCATTGTAAATAAATGTTATCTACCAGTTTCACAGATTTTTATTCTGAAGGACAGAAAAATAGATGGGGAAACATTCTGTAAACTGGATGATGTTTTGGAAATACCTGTAATATGGAAATGCATGTAATAACCATTTTGATGCTCTTACCATCAGGGGCTATTGTTATTCTAGCATCATGTTTTCCTTGTGCTAGAAGTGGAAGTGCTAAATGTTCTCTTCCCCACTCTGCCTTTTCTCTAAAATTCTGCCATTTCTATTTCATAATATCCACAACCCCATTTTTCTTTTTATGAAAGATTTATTTTTATTCCTGTGTATGTAAAGGTGTTTGCTATGTGTGTATGGGTGCCTGTGGAGGCTAGGAAGCAGGTGATAGATCCCATGGAATTGGAGTTATATCCACCAGCCATGCCACGTGAGTGATAGGCATGGAACCTGGGTCCTCTGAAAGAACACCGTGTTCTGAACTCTGAGCCCTCTCTCTAGCCCAGCTTTGATAATTTCAGTTTACTTTAAATCTTGTTTTTATGTAAAGAATTGCCCTCATTTATAGTCCTCTCAAAGGTAGTTGGTTTCCCTTTTTTATTAATTATTTTATTTATTTACATTTCAAATGTTTTCCCCCTACCTGGTCTCCCCTATGCAATTCCTCCCACCCCATCCTTCCTCCACTTTCCCTCTAAGAGTGTACTCCCCTACCCACATACTCACTCTCAACTCACTCCTCTAGCATCCCCGTTCACTGGGGCAACAAGCCTCTATAGAACAAAGTGCCTCCCCTCCCATTGATGCTAAATATGCCATCCTCTGCTACATATGTAGCTGGAACCATGAGCCCACTCATGTATATTCTTTGGTTGGTCATTTATTTGGGAGTTCTGAGGGGTCCAGTTAGTTGATATTTCTGTTCTTCCTATGGGGTTGCAATCTCCTTCAGCTCTTTCAGTCCTCTCTGTAACTGTTCCATTGAGGACCCCAGGAACAGTCTGATGGTTGGCTGTGAGTATCAGCATCTGTTTTAGTCAGGTGCTGGCAGAGCCTTTCAGAGGCTCTTTGTCTGCAAGTACTTCTTACTACTGCATCAGCAATAGGTTAGGGTTTGGTGTCTCCAGATGGGATAGATTCCAAGGTGGGGCAGTCTCTGGATAGGTTTCCCTTTTGAATCTCTTATACTTGATGGATTTGTTTTGTCCTTGAGGAGAGTTTCTTTCTCATTCCTATCCCCACATCTTTTGATTCTTCCTTTATGTATCTATGATGCTAGGCTATTTATACCTATATTATTTTAATATCAAACTCTTTAACAAAATGGTATTATGTTCTAAATTCTTTCTGAATTGTGTTTGTTTAATGCTCATAGCAATTACTAAAGTTGATATAATGGTCATAGTTGTTTTTACCTGACAGAAAGCAAATGAGGTAGGGTGGATTAAGGAGCTTGCTTAAGACTGTTCCTTCAACCCTTGACTTCATCTGATCACCATCTAATAACAGTTGGAAGTATCATACAGCATTTGGCAGTCAATTTCCTGTAATAAATTCAACAACAGAAAAAAAAAAACCCAAATCCCAAAACTAACCAACCAACCAACCGACCAACCAACCAACCAACCAACCAACCAACCAAAAGATCAGGAGCTAGGATTCACAGCCAGGTGGCAGGGCTTTTCTGTCTATCATTTTCCTATACTTCCAATATTAGTTACTTTTCTTGCTTCAGTGACAAGTTACCTTGAGAAAAGCAATTTACAGAAGGGAGTGTTTATTTCAGTTTACAGTTTGAAAGTGGAGTCTAATATGATGGCGGGGGCTTGGGGAGACGGGAGACATGACAATAGGGAGAGAAGGATGGAGCAAGACATGAGGATCAGCTTGCCACATTGCATCTGTAGTCAGGAAGCAGAGAGCAAACAGGGATTGGGACCTGGCTACAAAATCTACTAAGACCCACCCCACCTGCTTCCTCTCCAAGGGACCTTCTATATAGGTTCTACAACTTCTTCAAACAGTACCACTTGGTTGGGTAACCAGTGTTCAAATACAGTAGGCACATGGGGGGGCAGTTTTACATTCAAACCATTGCTTATGGCTGTTCCTTTAGCTTGATTTACTTCTTACCACACAAACTATTGAATATATGTATATTGTATCATTCTCTCTCTACCAAAATGTTCGTTTCATGAAAAATAGGGACTTCCTTTTGCTAGTGTCTATAAGTGCCTAGAATATACTAGATATCTAAACTATATTTGAATGAATGAACACATGGACAAACAAGCAAATATGACCTCACCTGTGGTGACTAAGCAGCTGCTTCTCTGCTGGAGTTGGGACACTGTAAGATGCATTTCTGCTTCCAGCAGGCTGGCTCCTGTTCTGGCTGGGTAAGGGAGCACTAGAACGCTGTAAGGCTAGAGGAGATGCAGGAAACTATTCCTTTTCTGGTGCCTACTTTACTCAAGTAGTTCCCGACAACCTCAGCTAAGCAGTTTCTTTCTTGTAGTGGTGACTGTTGCCAGCTTGCTGTTCTGCTAACAGTTGCTGAGACAGGAACTCCAAGTGTTCATTGACCCTTGCTCAGGACCCAGACCTTTACATCTTTAGCTCTATGGATCTCACCTCTAAGCATCTACATTTTATTCACTGTATCTCGCTCTCTTTGTTCCTCCAATTGCTGTGAATGTTAGGTACTGTGGAGTTATTTTTTTTTTGGCTTATTAATACTCCCTTTTACCTTCTCAATTTTCTAATATAGGGTTAATAATTTTCACATTAAATGATTTATTTCCCAAACCTGGCATTGTTGTTGTCTTTTAAATGTGTTTTTCAGCTAGGAGTTTATTGATCTTTCAGAGATGAGACTTGGAGATTTGATTTGTTTTCTCTTTGAGCTTGAATGCCATCCTTAGTACTGTATAAATGTGTAAGAGGATATCGGTGATTCATGGTGTGTGGTGCTACTAAAATTAATCAGGTTTTCTGTTGTTGTTGTGGACATGCCTAGTAACAGAGGCACTATCTGTTACTGCTGACCATTATAACAATAATTATGTCTGAGTGCACTGTGGCCTGGGGTGGTATCTTTGAAACAGATGGGAGAATCCTTAGAAGATATTCAGACTAAGTCCTTACACACAACTCAAGCCAGTACCAGAGACAGAGCCTGAGCAAAATTTAAAGGAATTTCTTATTTATTGACTAGGTACAAATTTTACTTGTTTAGATTGTAAATGTATAAGTTAAACTTGATCTAGTTCTCTTATGTGTGAAAGAATTGGGGAACCTGGAGTGGGGGAATCTGAGTGGCTTCATGCTTAATGTAAGACATCATTCAAAGCCTGTTTCCATGAAAAATAATAAAAATCAGAAGGAAAAGAAAATCATACTTCAAATGATATACTCAAGTGTGCTAAGTACATCAATGTTCTTCAACAGAGGAACCTTTGTCCAGGGAGTGTCATTCCATATATTATCCTGCCTCTGTTCAACAAGTCTCCAGAAATAGGGGATATTTGTTTTAAGTCTGTCAACACTGAAAAATGATATCAGTTGCCTTTCCTGGTAGGAGCCATTACTGAGAATCTTGTTGTCATTTATGGAGTCGGATGGGCTGCAGGAGCCAATCTCCTTGTCATCAGCGGCTGTCAGAAGCTTCCCTGCTTCATTGTTCACAAACACGTGTATGCCTCTCCTGTCTTCAGTCACTGTCCCACTGCTTTAGACATCCCTCCATCCAGTCTGCGTTTGGAGAGCCACACTCTGTACCAGGGCTACATTCATGGATACAGAGTAAGAACTCAACTCAGAGACGTTACTTTGGAGAGCTTGCTTTTAAGTTTTTTTGTTTTAAAATTAAAAGTATCAATTTTTATGAGCATGTGGTTATGTGCAAGTGTTCATGGTGTATGTTATGTGCCATACTCTCATATTAGTGTGTGTGTTGCATGCCTGTAAACACAAGTGGCAACCAGAGCAGGAGACTGGGTGTTTTCCTCTATTGCTCTCTACCTTGCTGTCCTGAGGTTCAGTCTGAATGGGGAGCTTGATGTTTAGCTAGGCTTCCTTACCAGGGCATTTTCAGGACTCGTTGATCTTTGTCCCCAAATGCTGAAATTATTGGTACGAGCAGCCATGTCTGCTCTTTAAAGTAGGTGTTGGGTGTTGAGTTCAGGTCCTTGTGGTTGGAAAATAAGCGTTCTTACCCACTGAAGCATCTCTTGAACCCTAAATGCAACTTGTTTTTTTTTTTTTAATAGACTCATGAAAGCATAAATGTCATCAAGTATTTCTTTTTACCTTAAGAAAAGTAAAACAGTATCTTGTTAACTGTATTCACCCCAGTGTAAAATTAGAATAAAAATAAAAGGATATATTTCTAAAGGATGAGAAACTTTCTTGGATTTGGTGGAAGCTTTTATTAAATAAATATACAGTGAGGAGTTGGAGTGCTGAGTTTCTGAACAGGTCAAGTCATGTAAGAAGTACAGCACAGTAATAAGTGGAAAACTTTAGATCCAGGGTAGTTCTGAGTGCCATCACTCCAAGTCTCTAACACTCAGTTCTCTCATCAAGTAAATAGCAGTAACAACTCATGGGTCTCTGTTTAGGATTAAGTAAAATAATAGAAGACTTAAAGTAGTGCTTTGGCTTTCCATGGCAGCTCTAGTAAATTGTCACACATCTGAGGACTATTTCTGTAGGACAGAAGTCTGAACTGGGTCTCACGGGGAAATGAAGGAAGGAACAAAAATGGAGCAGAGACTGAAGTAATGATCAGCAATAACTGGCCCAATTTGAGAGCAATCCCATGACAAGCACCAATCCCTGACAGTATTAATGATACTCTCTTATGCGTACGGACAGTCGCCTCGCATAAGTATCCTGGAGAGGTTCTACACAGCAGCTGGCTGAAACAGAGGCAGAGACCCACATCTAAGCTTTGGACAGAACTTGGAGACTCTTATGGAATAGTTGGCAGGAGGATTGAGGGCCCTGGAGGGGTAGGGACTCCACGGAAGAGCAGCTAGGCTTTGAAGGTCTACTAAACTGCCTTTTGTCAGCTTCTACTGGGTTCTCTAGTCCTTGGCTTATGGCTCCTTTTTCCAACTTCTTGTTTTCTACTTGAGACTTCCATGGTTGAATTTGGATTTTCTGGATAATCCAAGATAATTCCTCAGCTCTAGTTAAGCTGATGAGCAATATGAGCTCTATATACAATTTTGTTCTCCCTTGCTATGTAAGCAAGCATGTTTATTTATTTTGGATATATACTTTGGGCATAGACTTCTTAGGGCATGCTACTCGTATTCCTTCTATACTCAATAAATATTTAGTAAGCAAATACTCCGTATGAAATGCTTAGCATTTTGTTTGACACGCAGTAGGCCATTATTAAACTCTATTTTTTAGCATCCCCCAAAGTCATTCAACATACATTAGTTTATAAAAAGAATACAATCAATCTAGAGAATTTAGGTAAATTTAGGTTGTATATATACATAACTTATTTTTTTTGTCTGTGGAAAAAAAGCATTGACTACCTTCAGATACCCTGTAGTTCCAGTTCATCCTCTCTCCTCAGGCTTTATCTGAATTTTCTCTTGTGAGAAGGCCCCAGGTTTGTGACTCTTAGTTATTAATAATACATATGTCACCATTATTTAAAGTTCCACCAGGTGTTCTGATGTTGGTATTATTCAGTGAGCAGAGTATAAATGAAAAACATTTATTTCAGGGTCATTTACAACCACTCCAGAAAATTGGTAATATTTTTAATTTGGCAGCTCATTATTCTTGAGATTTTATCTGCTCAATATAGGAAATTGCTCCTTAACAGAGGCACAAATTGGCTTGGGAATAATTTCTACTTATATTTTGTTGCACACTTGAAAGTTATATTTTGATTGAATTATTTTATTCACTTATGAAGATCAAATTTCGGTTCTTGTCCATGGTAGGGATGTACTCTATCACTGAGCTGTAACCCCCACACTACTTTACTATTGTTTAAACATATGTGGGAATATGTAAGGACAGCTTGCTGAGTTCATTTCATCTTTCTAGTATTTTAGGGAGGACCACTTAACATTGGATAAATGATTAGGGGGCTCATCAAAGCAGAAGCTTGATTTTTTTTTCCCTGCTCAACAACAGTTAACTGTCTATAGCTCTTCATCTAGAGTTGAGAACCTTGTAAGCTTCCTCTTACCCATGCTGGCCTGTTAACTGCTGTTCTCATCATGCAGGCCTACTGTTTTTACTGATATACTTAAATACCATGAGGAAGAGAGGCCCTAGTATATTAATGCATTTTGAGATAATTTTCTATGATGAAAACAAACCTTGAGAAAATTTTGAAATAGCTTACATTTATTGGCAGCAGAAGCACCTTTTTCTTTTCATAACACATGTGGTAATCTTTAAAATCTATTTGTTTTCTTCCTTCCTTTCACTACCAAAGTTTGAGCTTGTAGAAGGAACTGCTACAAGTATTTATAAGCTATCTAGAAATTAAGTCACTGCATTTTTCCTCTGAAGACTGTATCTCTAACGCAGTGTTTTTGCATCTCATTACGGGAAGTTTCAGCATTAGAATGAGGAGTTTTGTTTACAATAGATAAGTACTTGTGTAGAACCAACCACTCTACACATCCAGATGTAGTCTCTGATTTGTGTAACCTGGATCCAGTTGCATCATTCAAAAATTAGAAATCTTATTCTTGTTTGATTCAACATCAGAATTCAGCTTATGTCAAACATACCCGATTTCAGTTAATGCCTTCTTGAATTCACTGCTGCAGGTTGAGCCAATTTTGATTTGATCTCTGTTAATTGATTTGGCATTTACTCTGAAGGTGCTGTTGGAATAGTTTTACACAGCTCTCTTAGAACACAAACTAGAAGGGTGAAGTATCGTGGCTTGTTTGCATAATTGAAGCAGAAAAAGTTATATTGAGTTGATGCTTTCCAGTGTTTCTAAATGCATCATCAACCTCTTCTTTCAAACCCTGAGGGCTTCATGCTTAGTTAAAAGGATTTAGCTGTGTGCTGAACACATACAGTGTAATGCCATGTCAAAATGTGAGAGAAGATCCCATTTCCTCGGTTTGCTTTTTATTGCTGTCAGTAGTTTTCCAGCTCGACTCTTGGTGCCAAGTAGTTAGGAACAATGTTATCATTGGAGAACAGTGTTTGGGTTTAGTGCTTTATAATGCTAGAGCTGACAAGTCAGACTTTTAGAGTAAATCTCTAGAGTCTTGTGTTGTGCTCTATTTCAGTGTGCAATCACCTCTATTGTCTATAGTTAGCTTTGGCCTTTCAGCAAGGACTAGACACATCCAGTATAAGGGCTTACATGGTTGTGCTGAGTTAGAACTTTAGGCCTTTATACATTGAATCCAGTAGAGAAGAATACTTTAGTAATGGTCTCCTTCTGCTGTAAAATGGAAGCTCCTTTGATGAGGGGTGGGAACTAAACTTATCTGTGGGTATAAGGATAACTGTATTGAAAACAGCAATTAGATGCACTTAATAAAATTACAATAGTAGGTTCTTGTTTAGTCGATGACTTCATGGACTGCAGGCAGTTGCCTAGTTTTGCACTTGCAGGCATGACTTCTCTTCTAAGGATGGACCATCCAGAGACTACCCCACCTGGGGATCCATCTCATAATCAGCCACCAAACCCTGACACTATTGTATATGCCAGCAAGATTTTGCTGAAAGGACCCTGATATAGCTATCTCAAGTGAGGCTATGCCAGTGCCTGGCAAATACAAAAGTGGTTGCTTACAGTCATCTATAGGCCTAATGTATGTGTTGTGTGATAGTGTCTTCTATACATGACAAGAAGCTTTACCTATAAAATCTCAACAGTATGGTTGCCTGAACAAGACACACTTAATGAAAACATCAGATGACATGCCAACATGCATGAAGGAAATCTCACTAGTCTCATCTCTAGATGAAGAGCTACACGTAAGCAATAGCTACTGAGAAAGGGAAACTCAATCTTCTCCATCGACCAATATCCTGATAGGCTATTTAATACCAAGTAGTCAGCCTTAAGTATATATGCATGTGAGAAAACACTAAATGGATCCAGTAGGATAAATATATATTTAATCATATGTTTAAAGAAAATATATAAATTATATATAGAATATAAATATAAATACAATTCATATATAAGATATATATAACCCACTTTTAATGATATGTAAAATATATATTGTATACAATGTATATATATATCTTGTATACACACACACACACACACACACACACACACACACACACANATATATATATATATATATATATATATATATATATATATATATATATACATATATATATTGTATGTGTAGAAACACATTTATACATAATAAGCGGTCATGAATTTGAGAGTGAGTGGATTTGGTACAGGAGTTGTGAGAGGGAGGGATAGAAATTATGTAAATACAGTATTCAAGTACGAAATTTCCATAAAATAAATGTTAAATGTCTTACTTTGATAGAGATACATTTTTCTCAATTGTTGTAATGCTTTCTTGTTACATGTATGTTAGGCTTTATGCTTTCAGGGAAAGATATGTGGAGATTAAAAAATGATAACATATGCTGTATAAAGCAAGCAAGTGCTAGGTGACAATTGGGATTTGTGCTCTCCCTGTGGGAAAAATAGTTAAGGTTCATTTAAGTTTTGAAGTTCTTCTGCTATTTAGATAAAATTTAGCTATACCTCAGAAGGGACCCTGTCTTGTATGAGGCTATGCTAGTGCCTGGCAAATACAGAAGTAGATGCTCTCAGTCATCTATATAATGGAACACAGGGCCCACAATGGAGAAGCTAGAGATAGAACCCCAGGAGCCAAAGGGGTCTGCAACCCTACAAGAGAAACAACAATATGAACTAACCAGAACCCCCAGAATTCGTGTCTCTAGCTCCATATGTAGCAGAAGATGGCCTAGTCAGCCATCATTGGGAAGAGAGGCCCCTTGGTATTTCAATCTTTATATGCCCCAGTACAGGGGAACACCAGGGCCAAGAAGTGGGAGTGGGTGGGCAGGGGAGCAGGGTGGGGGTAGGGGAGAGGAAAATTTTGGGATAGCATTTGAAATGTAAATTAAGAAAATATCTAATAAAAAAAATGGAAAGAAAAAAAAAGCTACCACCCTATTGCACATGCTTTTTTTCTAAATGTGTGAGTCCACCATTGAGAGAATGCAGGGATGGGATGGAGCTTATAAGTCGACAGGACCTCAGATTTTCTCTGAGTAAAGCTGCAATCTGATATTCTTTCTATAGAAATTTCTGGTGCTTATATTTGGGCAAATGATCTGCAAATCTTTCATAATTTACAGTTAGAATGGATACAGGGATGCTTGCATCCCTTTAAATTTCTTTCTCAGGAAGTTTATAATTTGTCCCTAGAGGATTATTCTAAGAATATTTTTTCTTGGCATGTTTAAAATCTTTGGGCTTCTTTTTATAATAAAGGAATTTTAATACCCTTGTAAATAGCTGAATTCGCATTTTCAGTAGGTTCTTTTCTGCCTGAGCATTTCTGCCCCTATTATATTAGGAAAATTCAAAGAAGGGCTTAGACATTTTAATATTTACATGATGCCTCATCTATATAATTTAAAATAAAACATTTGAAGAAGTATCGATGGACTAAAGAGTATTTTGATTTAAAGAATTCCTTTATATTGATATATGTGGAACAATTAGTTCTTCAAACAAGCTTAAATATCACTAATGTAGAAAAAGACAATTTAACAGGAATATTGTAAGTGACTACATTCTACAAATTCATATTAGTAGGATTTTAACTCCTATATTCTCAAATTGGGATAAGTGATGCTCTCTATTTATAAATTATATGAAAACACAGTGTAATAATATTTTATTATATGATCCATTTTGTCATATGGTTTTATATATGCTAGGCTTTTAATCTACACATTAGATTTTAAAAGGTTTTTTTCTTGCAGTTAATTTCTCAGGAAAGAGGAATTGGGAACAAAATTTAAATCCATGATGGGTTTCTCAATCCTTGGATGAGAAAAGCATCTTACAATGGTACATGATTTCTCCCCAGAAGAGGCATCTTAGACCTTTGTGTTAGAACTTTTCTTTGAATAAGTTAGAACAGCTATAGTAGCTAATGTCTGGATTGGGCTAAGAAAGAGAAATTTTCCTATAAGAAGTTGAGTTCTGGTCAGAGGTTGGGATTCCTACTCTGTGTATCTTACACACATGCATATGCATACATATGAATACACACATACATATAGATATGTAAGCATAATAAAAGAAAAAAAGAGGCCTAATATTTATTTACATATGCAAATGGGTTGAGATTTTTCTAAAACCAAATTTAATAAGGGTTTTTATTTGCTTCAATTCTCTTTCTAGCCCCACTGTCTAAAGGTGGGGGAAAAAGATGGTAAACAGAACAAAGGGGCACATCATCCCACAAACTTTAAATATCTCTAGAACACTTAAACTACTTAATACATGGTAAATTCTATATAGATAATTGTTTAGAAAATAATGACACAATAAAGCCATACATGTTTGTCATGTTTTTGGTGAAGCTTAAAATTTTGTTTTATGTATATGGGAGTTTTGTCAGTATGTGTGTAGGTACCACACACACACACACACACACACACACACACATATATACATATACATATACATATACATATACATATACATATACATATACATATACATATACATATACATATACATATACACATACATACATACATACATACATACATACATACATATACACATAGACATGAACACATACACACACACACACACACACACACATGTGGTACACTCAGAGGTCAGTAGAGAACAACAGATCCCTTAGCACTAGAGTTGCTCATGGCTATGTTCTACCACTATGTGGGAATCAAACCTGGGTCCTCTACATGAGCAACAACAGAACCAATTCTTATTTTCTTTTATGCATATTTTTATGCATATAAAGTACTTAATGTATTCATCCTTTAATATATAGACTATAACTATGTCATTTTACTTTTTTCAGTATGTCTATGTAACATGCATAAATATACATATATGTGTGCAATATACTCATATTATGAAAATAAGCTTATAATTATAATTTGTCTTTTTAAAATTGATGTTTGTTGATGGTTACCATCTCCCTACTGTTGTTCAGTAGCATAATTCTTACTGGTTACACAATATTTAAAAGTGAAAATATGCTATCAAGTGAGTTCAGTGTTCTTTTCTTTTAACTGTCACCCCATCTCTCTTTATACAATGTGGCAGAATAGACCCATAAAGACTTTTTTAAAAGTAAGAATTGGAAGCGAAGACAGAAGAGTCTTAAAATGTTAACTGGAGGTTCTTACAGATACTTATGCTTGGAAAAGAAAGAGCATAGGTCAGTTTCACCGACTTCCTGTCTGTGCTGAAGGAGTTCCCTGCATGGTAGACTGTTTTACATCCCATTAAAACATCGCATTGTTTCATCTCCTTTCTAATATCTTGTGTGTCTTAACCAGCTTCTTTCCAATATGAAAGGCTTTCATCTTGAAGGAAGATGCTATACAACAGCCCAGAGACAAGTTTATTAATTTAGAGAAATACTTAGGTTTACCAGTGTGTCTTCTTTTTTTAACCAGGTTTTCAATAACATTCTTTAAAAGAGTAAAGATATGCTGTTTACTATTTCCTTATTAAAACTGGACATATCCAATTGTTTTGTATGACAATAAATACATCTATTTATTTATTTATTTATTTACTTACTTATTTATTTATAGTCAGGGTTTTTCTGTATAGCCCTGGCCCTGTAGATCAGGCTGGCCTCGAACTCAGAAATATGCCTGCCTCTGCCTCCCAAGTGCTAGGATAAAAGGCATGTGCCACCACACCCGGCTTATACTTTTTTTTTATCATCTTTAGTGTAAAGCTTTTTGAGAGTTTTCAATCTCTGATCTGATTCCTTCTTCCAGTATGTGCTGTAGAACCTCAAGATAAGCCCTTCAGTGCGAATGCCTTAAGTAAATTCAGTTGACAAATGCAGTAGAGATCAGAAACATTCTCTGATGTAGTGCCTATCGCCTGAATTCCTAGTTTTCTGTTTATGTCCATTCACCTTTAGTCATATTTTGCTAGCTTCTATTCAGGTCTTACAAAAAGTATTCTGTTGGTTAGCAGGCTCAGATGTAGACATTCTTACCTTTTTGGCCTTTGTTAGGTAAGCACATCTAATTCATGGTTGTAAATATTGTTTATATTTCCAATGATGTTCACAAGTTTATCTCCTGCTACTCCCATGATACCTGGAGTTGTTCATCCAGTAAACCCACTAACATCATTCATTCATTCATTCATTCATTCATTCAAAACCATTCATTCAAAAAAGATTAGAGAAAAAAATAACAATAATAAATATTATTTACTGAGAATTTCATATACATACAATGTATTTAAATCATATTCATCCATGTTTGTAGATACCACCACTGCACTGATTCTGCCAGTGCAAGTCAAACAGTCTACTGAGGGGAGAGTGAGAATTATTATAGTAAAGATGGAAGAGAAGACTCAGAGAAAAAAGTTAGAAATCAGGAAGGCTGTCCAGTGAATACTGTGGCAGCCCTGAGTTTAATTCTTACAGGCCTTATGCACTTTGCAGTATTATGGGAAACAAAGGCACAAGCTAGCAGAGACAATGGCTGACATAATTGGATATCTTTTCCCATCTAGAGGCCTCCCTGTCCCTTTCTCCAAGATTAACAGAGCATTCAGTCCCTTGCCTCGAGTTTCAAGTGTAACACCTCTTACGGTTCCATATGTCACCAGGCCAGGAAACCCTGACCCACCTAGACCCTGCCTGGCAGGCAGACTTTCACTGACACACCACCACATCCCCTCCCAAACTATCCTTCTCTGCTTCCTAGATCACTGAGTCTAATTATTGCTCCTGTATGCACATGGGTATGGGCATGGTTCACTAGAGCATAGGCAAGCTACTAGGAGCCCCTTAATTGAAGAAAACAGATTTCCCCTCCCGCAGTAGTGTTCATTTCCTTCATCCCTTACTTCTAATTCAATTCTTGCTAATTACAACATGGGCCAATATCCCATTTTCTCATTTCTATTCATACTCCTGTCAATGCACTACTTACTTGCCATCATATTTCCCAATCTCAATTCTATTTGGCCTTTAAATGCATGGTAGTGAGGGCTTTGCCATGGGTTCAGGCTGATTTTTGGAATTCTATTATTATATCTATGATACATAAAACTCTATGATGACTTCCAAGATTCACAACCTGCACTCCGTTTGTATACAACATGTAGTTATTCATGAGGTCTCTAAATAGCATGGAATATTCACTTCAGTGATTAGGTTTTATTGTATGACAATGTACAAGGTTGTCCTCGAGCACACTAAAAAGAGATTGTCCTTGCAATCTTCATGCTGTATGTGGACTATTTTGACCAGGATGTGATAGTAGTCACTAGGACCAGTTGTCAGCTGATCCAGTTGTCAGCCAGCAAGAAAAGTGGAGTTAGGAGCATTCTGAAGCATTTTGCTGGTGCTCAGAAAATTAGGCAGAGGCTCTGAGCATCCCCTAACTAATACAATTTAGCCTGCTGGGATTTATTCAGATGAGAGAACCCAGCTAATTTTTTTTGTCCTCAGCTCTGAATCTTGACTCTCATGGAAACTGAGATAGTACATCTCTGTTGGTTGAAGAGGCTACATTTGTGGTAATTTACAGTACACAAGTAAAAACAAATTTCCCATCTTTCCATAGCTATCTGAATATAGAGAACAGAGGTCACTTTCTGGTATATAAAGCAAAATAGTATTTCTTAATGTATTCTGTAAGTCACTGTGCTTCATAACTCCTTCTAGCATACATCATGTACCACCACCCAACCCTAGTCTTCTTCCATTCACAATTTCCCAGACAGTGGCATTTGCTTCTTAACTCAGCTCTTTTTTTTTTCTTTTTAATGTTTTCTCAATTCCGAAGTCTTCCCTATAGATCCTTCTTTCCTCATCACCTAAAAGTACTTTTCACAATTTGCATTTTCTGTTTAAGTATTTCACACATGTGTGTGGATCACATCCAGCCCTGGTTCCTTCCCCTCAAATTTCTCCCCTATTCTTTTAAATTTATTTTTGTGGCATTTTTATTAGATATTTTCTTCATTTACATTTCAAATGCTATCCAGAAAGCCCCTTATTCCCTCCCCCTGACCTGCTTTCCAACCCACCCACTCCTGCTTCCTGGCCCTGCCTTTCCCCTCTACTGCTGCATATGATCTTCAAAATACCTCAGACTCCCCATCTGGCAAATGGGAAGCCATCCCTAGAGGAGTCTGGCAGAGGGGACACTGGGCTGTCCCACCCACCCCACCCCTCCTCTTTGCCCCCCAACAGCTGTGACTCATCTGCCCATGGCCTTGTGCAACCCTCTGGCACTGTCCCCACCCCTCCGCCCTCTCCAGGGAGCCAGGCTGCCCTTCACCACCCAACAAGGCCCACATTCCTCCAGACCCAGAACAGCCTGCCTGTACTATGAGGCCAGGGGACACTGGAAGTTGTTCCCATAAGGGACAGGGCCCAAGCTACACCTTCCAGAGTCTCCTGAGAACTCTGGGTCCTTCCTGTCTCCTCCCTCAACCAGAAGGCCATCAGGAGGCACAGTCCACAGTGGGTTTCTCCCCACAAGAGTGGCTGGTGACACAGAGTACTTTGTGCCCCTACCCCCGCCCACCTACCAGCTGCTATAGCAGATGAAGGGCCTCTCCTCCCATTGATGGCCAACTAGGCTATCCTCTGCTACATATGCAACTGAAGACACAGCTCTGGGGGCGGGGAGGTACTGGTTAGTTTATACTGTTGTTCCTCCTATAGGGTTGCAGACCCCTTTAGCTGCTTCCATATTTTTTCTAGCTCCTTCATTAGGGGCCCTGTTCCATCCAATAGATGACTGAGAGCATCCACTTCTGTATTTGCCAGACATTAGCATACCCTCAAAGAGATAGTTTTATGAGGATGCTGTCAGATTCTGGCATATGCAATACGGTCTAGGTTTGGTGGTTGTATATGGGATGGATCCCCGGGTGGGGCAGTCTCTGGATAGTCCCTTCTTCTGTCTCAGCTCCGAACATTGTCTCTGTAACTCCTTCCATGGGTATTTTGTTCTCCATTCTAAGAAGGAACAAAGTATCAACACGTTGGTCTTCCTTCTTCTTGGGTTTCATGTGCTTTGCAAATTGTATCTTGGGTAGTTTCTGGGCTAATATCTGTTTATAAGTGAGTGCATATCTTTTGTGATTGGGTTACCTCACTCAGGATGATATATTCCAGATCCATCCATTTGCCTACACATTTCATAGATTCATTGTTTTTAATTGCTGAGTAGTACACCATTGTGTAAATGTACTACATTTTCTGTACCCATTCCTCTGTTGAGGGACATTTGGGTTCTTTCCAGCTTCTGGCTATTATAAATAAGGCTGCTATGAACATACTGGAGCACGTGTCCTTATTACAAGTTGGGACATATTCTGGGTACATGCCCAGGAGAGGTATTGCTGGATCTTCCAATAGTACTATGTCCGATTTTCTGAGGAACAGCCAGACTGATTTCCAGAGTGGTTGTACCAGCTTACAATCCCACCAACAATGGAGGAGTGTTCCTCTTTCTCCACATCCTCACCAGCATCTGCTGTTACCTGAGTTTTTTATCTTAGCCATTCTGACTGGTGTGAGGTGGAATCTCACTGCTGTTTTGATTTGCATTTCCCTGATGTTAAGGATGTTGAACATTTTTTCAGGTGCTTCTCAGCCATTCTGTATTCCTCAGTTGAGAATTCTTTGTTTAGGTTTATATCCAATTTTTAATAGGGTTATTTGATTTTCTGGAGTCCATCTTTTTGAGTTCTTTATATATATTGTATATTAGTCCCCTATCTGATTTAGGATTGGTAAAGATCCTTTCCCAATCTGTTGGTGGCCTTTTTGTCTTATTGAAAGTGTCTTTTGCCCTACAGAAGCTTTGCAATTTTATAAGGTCCCATTTGTTGATTTTTGATCTTACAGCACAAGCAACTGTTCTATTTAAGAATTTTTCCACTCTGCTGATATCTTCAAGGCTTTTCCCCACTTTCTCCTCGATAAGTTTCAGTGTCTCTGGTTTTATGTGAAGTTCCTTGATCCACTTAGACTTGACTTTAGTACAAGGAGATAAGAATGGATCAATTCACTTTCTTCTACATGATAACTGCCAGTTGTGCCAGCACCATTTGTTGAAAATGCTGTCTTTATTACACTGGATGGTTTTAGCTCCCTTGTAAAAGATCAAGTGACCATAGGTGTGTGGGTTCATTTCTGGGTCTTCAATTCTATTCCATTGATCTACCTGTTTGTCACTATACCAATACCATGCAGTTTTTTATCACAATTGTTCTGTAGTACAGCTTTAAGTCTGGCATGGTGATTCCACCAGAGATTCTTTTATCATTGAGAAGAGTTTTTGCTATCCTAGGTTTGTTGTTATTCCAGATGAATTTGCAAATTTCCCTTTCTACTTTGTTGAAGAATTGAGTTGGAATTTTGATGGGGATTGCGTTGAGTCTGTAGAATGCTTTCGGCAGGATAGCCATTTTTACTATATTAATCCTGCCAATCCATGAGCATGGGAGATCTATCTTCCCAGATCTTATTTGATTTGTTTCTTCAGAGACTTGAAGTTCTTATCATACAGATCTTTCACTTCCTTAGTTAGAGTTGCACAAAGGTATTTTATATTGTTTGTGACTATTGTGAAGGGTGTTGTTTTCCTAATTTCTTTCTCAGCCTGTTTATCCTTTGTGTAGAGAAAGGCCATTGATTTGCTTGAGTTAACTTTATATGCAGCTACTGTGCTGAAGCTGTTTATCAGGTTTAGGAGTTCTCTGGTGGAAGTTTTAGGGTCACTTATATATACTATCATATCATCTGCAAATAGTGATATTTTGACTTCTTCCTTTCCAATTTGTATCCCCTTGTTCTCCTTTTGTTGTCGAATTGCTCTTGCTAGGATTTCAAGTACTATATTGAATAGGTAGGGAGAAAGTGGGCAAACTTATCTAGTCCCTGATTTTAGTGGGATTGTTTCCAGCTTCTCTCCATTTAGTTTGATGTTGGCTACTGGTTTGCTGTATATTGCTTTTATTATATTTAGGTATGGGCCTTGAATTCCTGATCTTTCAAAGACTTTTATCATGAAAGGGTGTTGGATTTTTGTCAAATGCTTCTCAGCATCTAAAAAAATGATCATGTGGTTTTTGTCTTTGAGTTTGTTTATATAGTGGATTAAGTTAATGGATTTCTGTATATGAAGCCATCCCTGCATCACTGGAATGAAGCCTACTTGGTCATCATGGATGATTGTTTTGATGTGTTCCTGGATTCGGTAAGGGAGAATTTTATTGAGTATTTTTGCATTGATGTTCATAAGGGAAATTGGTCTGAAGTTCCCTATCTTTGTTGGGTCTTTATGTGGTTTAGATATTAGAGCAATTGTGGCTTCATAGAATTAATTGAGTGGAGTACCTTCTCGTTGTATTTTGTGGAATAGTTTGAGGTGAACTGGAATTAGGTCTTTGAAGGTCTGCTATAATTCTGCACTCAACTCATCTGGGCCTGGAATGTTTTTTGGTTGGGAAACTATTAATGACTATTTCTATTTCTTTAGGTGATATGGTACTGTTTAAGTCATTAATCTGATTGTGATTTAACTTTGGTACCTTGAATCTGTCTAGAAATTTGTCCATTTCATCCAGGTTTTACAGTTTTGTTGAGTATAGTATAGCTTTTTGTAGTAGGATCTGATGGTATTTTGGATTTCCTCAGGTCCTGTTATGTCTTTCTTTTCATTTCTGATTTTGTTAATTAGAATACTGTCCCTGTGCCCTCTAGTGAGTATGGCTAAGGGTTTATCTATCTTGTTGATTTTCTCAAAGAACCAGCTCCTGGTTTGATTGATTCTTTGAATAATCCTTTTTTTTTCCCACTTGGTTGATTTCAGCCCTGACTTTGATTATTTCCTGGCATATACTCTTCTTGGGTGAATTTGCTTCCTTTTGTTCTAGAGCTTTTATGCATATATTCATCAAAACTTCCTACTATATCCTTTAAAATTTAAAATATTCACACACACACACACACACACACACACACACACACACACAACTTTAAGACAGCATCTCATGGCTGACCCTAAGTCCCAAATGTAAACAAGACTGGTTTTCAACAAAAATCTTCCTGGCTGTGTCTCTCAAGTGCTGGCATAAAGGAGCATACTATCATGCCACCAGTTAAATAAAGTCACACGCACATGTGCTAAGGACTAGGATTTCAATTTCATTTTTGGAAGCACAGTTTAATAATTAATAGATATAAGTCAAATGAGAAGTGCTAAATCATGTGAGATTACCAAGAAAGGTAAATCCCCAAGCCTTAAAAAGAAAGTAATGATGTAGCCACTTAAATCAACTGTGGCAACATATGTAGGCCTTGAGAAACAGTGTGAGCCTTTCAGCTTGTTAACCTTGAGTTCTGTTTCACATTAGAAAAGAAAGGGCTTCTAAGGGATAAAACACAACCAAGTAAGATGCAAATGATAAAACAACAACCATCACGTTGAGGTTGGGAGAGGGAACCCAGCAAAAGACAAAAGGGCACGAGAAAATGTGCAATCATTAGAGACACACTCATTCACACATCCAAGAGTCCTACAAAAATATGAAGCTGAAAGCTATATTATATAGTGCAGGACCAGTTAGACCCTGTCAGTCCTGGGCTTGTTCCTTCAGTCTCTGTGAGTTCCTATGACCCTTGCACACTTGATTCATAGAACCTTGATCTCCTGGTGTTCTCCTTCCCCTCTGGATCTTATACACTTTATTCCTTCTCTTCCATGGAGTTCCCTAAGCTCTGAAGGGAAGGATTATATGTAGCCATCCATTTAGATCTATGTATTCCAAGGACTCTCTCTGATTGTGGTTCTCTGCATCTGTTTCTGTCTGCTGCAGAAGGATTCTTCTCTGATGATCTCACACTGTTTCTTTTTTTGTTTGTTTTTATTCTTTAATTTTTTTTTTACAATCCAGTCATTATCCCCCTCCTGGTCCACCCTGTGACTGTTTATCAGTCCATTCCCCCTCCCCTGCCTCCCCATCTCCAAGAGGACGAACCCACCCCTACCCCACCAAATTCCTTGAGGACTCAAGTCTCTCCAGGGTTAGGTACATCTTCTCTCACTGAAGCCACACCAGGAAGCTCTCTGCTGTATATGTGTCAGGACAGGGGGTGCTCAGACTACCTCGTGTATGCTGCCTGGTTGGTGACTAAGTGTCTGAGAGATTTCGGGGGTCCATGTTAGTTGAAACTGCTGGTTTTTCTATGGAGTAGACTTCCTCTTGAGCTTCTTTCAGCTTTTCCCTAATTCAACCACAGGGGTCACCAGCTTCTTCTGTCCATTGGTTGGTTGTTAATTATCTGCATTTGACTCAGCTGCTTGTTGGGTCTCTCTGAGGGTAGCCATGCTAGGTTTCTGTCTGTAAGCACACCATAGCATCAGTAATAGTGTCAGGCCTTGGATCCCCCCACCCTTGACCTGAATATTAATTTGGATCTGTTGCTGGACCCCCCATGAGACTCTTCTCCATTTTTGTCCCTGCAGTTCTTTCAAACAGGAACAATTCAGTGTCGGAGGCTTTGACTGTGGGATGGCACATTCTTCCACTTGATGACCTGTCTTTCTACTGGAGGTAGACAATACAAGTTCCCTTTACCCACTGTAGGGCATTTCATCTTAGGCCCCTCCCTTTGAGTCCTGAGAGTCTCACCTCCCTGATCTCTGGCACATTCTAGAGAGTCCCCCACCTCCTGCCTCTTGAGGCTGCCAGTTTCAATTCATTCTGCTGGCCTTCAGGACTTCTGTTCTGTTAACCCCCCAATACTCGATCATGTTTCCCTTTTCCCCTCCCTGGTCCCTCTCCCACCCAGGTCCTTCCCTCCCTTGACTCCTGACCCTGTGATTTCTTTCTTTTCCCTCTCAATTGGGACTGAGACATTCTCACTTGGCTTTATGTTTACACTTCTAAATTTAATGGAAGAAAAAGTGTGAAAGAGCCTTGAACTCATTGGCATGGAGGGGGATTTCCTTAATTGTTCAAAGTCCTTAGTGATCAGTGATCAAATAAAAATTACCCCGATATTCCATTGTACACCAAAGTTTACTCTTCCACTGTTCATCAGCAAAGGAAGTCAGGACTGGAACTCAAACAGGTCAGGAAGCAGGAGCTGATGCAGAGTCCATAGAGGGATGTTCTTTACTGGCTTGCTTCCCCTGGCTTGCTCAGCCTGCTCTGTTATAGAACATAAGACTGCCAGCCCAGAGATGGTCCCATCTACAAGGGGCCTTTCCCCCTTGATCACTAATTGAAAAAATACCCCACAGCTGGATCTCATGGAGGCACTTTCCCAACTGAAGCTCCTTTCTCTGTGATAACTCCAGCCTGTGTCAAGTTGACACATAAAACCAGCCATTACAACATATGTTAACTCTAATAATTGAAAACCTGCTCTAGGATGCTGAGTTCTATTTTATAATTTCAGGAAAACAACCATGTTGCAAGCTCAAAAACCTTTAACTATTAGTGGCTTTCTTGAGGTTAATTTGTTGTTCTTCTGAGAAAGACACTCTCCTTTCAACTAGATTTTTAAAAAAAGTAGACACTCTATTTTTGTCATTGCTTGTGTGAATACAGGATGAAAACTGCTGAGAATATAACTTCTGGAACTTTGTAAGAATTGGTTGTGATGTCACAGACCCTTGAGGGAAGCTTCTAAAAGTGAGATTTGTCCTAACAGAAACATACCAAGAAAGATGATGAATGAGTAAGGTGGGATCCAACAGGAGTATAGTAAAGGATGGTATAATTCATGAATTATTTTTTCTTGAGCTCAATAAAAAAACTCAATGTAGAAAGGCAAAGGTGTAACCATCTGGTACATTTATGATTCTTAATGATTAATTGATTGAAGACTGATAAATTTGGATATCATCAGTCATAGAAATGGAAGAAAGTGAAGAACCTGAACAGCCTATATCATTAGAAAGGCGGGAATATAGAAGGAGAAGACAACCCAGCCAACCAATGGTAGATAAGTCCCAGCAAACTGAAATAACAGAAAATAGGAAAGCCATTGCTTCAGTACAACCTCCTGCCCCTAAAGCTACCCATAGTATTGGTAATATTCCTGGAAGTAAAGACAACTACTCTGGAAAAGAATATGAGTCTCTTAGGCTGTCCTCTCAACTTCAGAAAACTTGGATGAAGAGAAAGCATGTCCAGGATATAACTGACAAATCTCTTCAGACAGACCCTATTGTGGAAGAAAAAGTGGAAGTCATATTTATTGATAAAACATATAAACTTGAAGAAAACATAGCTGGTGTTGGAGAAATAGCTCCTGAATTGCCACAGAGTATTCCAGAAGTAGAGATTCCAACAAGCAGACCCACCAGTCATTTAATAGACAGATCTCAGCAGACCAGCTGTACTGATGACTGGAGTCTGATATACATTTGCCCAAAAGAAAAAGTGGACAAAGAACAACAGACCTACTTCAGTGAGTTAGAAATTACTATCAGGTCTATGCCAGGTAGCTCCCTGACTACGCCAAAGGAAGAAACAATTCCTATTGCACAAGAAGGTTCTTTGGTTGAAATAAACGGTTCTCTTGAAATAGAGGTACTATCAACTGAAAAAGACCCTGATGTCATGATGTCTTTCATTGAAGGGGAGATTTCTGGTGAACTTCAGGCTCTATCAGATGGTGAGGCCACAATTAAAGGAGAGATCTTTTTGACAGAGGAGACCCCTATCCAAGCACCATCTCCAGCTGAAGAGACCTCTGCAGCTGAGACAGCCACTACAACTGTAAAAGATGTTGTGGATATGCAGGCTCCACTAGCTGATAAGCTTTCTTCTGTAGAGGCTCCTGATGACATTAGTCCTCCATTAGTGCAAGGGGTTCTTTCAGACAAGCCTTCTGATCAACAGTATCCCCAAGGAACTGAGCTGGCTCCTTCAGAACTTCCTGTTGAAGATCTGGTTCCACTCTCAGAAGAGGTGCTTGAGAAAGTTCAAGCTTTAACAACTGACCCTATGCTTGAAGACTCGGGAAGAACAGAGTCTACTACTGCTGAAGAGACATCTAGTAAAGTTCAATATCCTCTGTCTGAAGAGAATTCTAAAGAAGTACCCGCTGAAGTTCATTTTCCTATAGCTGCAGACTTGGAAGAAATTGCTACTGTAATAGATAAGAAATTTGCTAGTGATGAGTTATTTGAAGAAGACAAGCCTCCAATAATTGAGGAAGACTCTGCAGATAAGGCTACTGCAGAAGTTCAGCCTCTATTACCAGAGGATGCTTCTGAAGAACTGGCTCCATCAGAAGTTCTGCCTCCATCAACTGAACAGGGGACTGTAGAAGACCTGACTGCAGAAGTTCTATCTTCACCAACTGAGGCGGGCCCTACAGAAGTTCCACCTCAACCAACTGAAGAGGGGGCTGCAGAAGTTCCACCTGCACTAACTGAAAAGGGGCCTGCAGAAGTTCTACCTGCACCAGCTGAGGATGCCCCTGCAGAAGTTCTACCTCCACCAGCAGAGGAGGCTTCTGCAGAAGTTCCACCTCCACAAACTGAAGAGGGGCCTGCAGAGGTTCCACCTCCACCAGCTGCCCCTACAGAAGTACCACCTTCATCAGCTGAGGAAGGCCCTTCAGAAGTTCTACCTCCACCAACTGCAGAGGGACCTGAAGAAGTTCCACCTCCAGCAACTGAGGAGGCCTCTGCAGAAGTTCAACCTCCAGCAGCTGAAGAGGGCCCTGTAGAAGTCCCACCTCCACCATCTGAGGAGGGCCCTGCAGAAGTCCCACCTCCACCATCTGAGGAGAGCCCTGCAGAAGTCCCACTTCCACCAGCTGAGGAGAGCCCTGCAGAAGTCCCACTTCCACCAGCTGAGGAGAGCCCTGCAGAAGTCCCACCTCCACCAGCTGAGGAGAGCCCTGTAGAAGTCTCACCTCCACCAGCTGATGAGGGACCTGAAGAAATTCCACCCTTAGCATCTAAGGAGAGTCCAGCAGAAGTTTCACCTCCACCAATTGAAGAGGCCTCTGCAGAAGTTTCACCTGCACCAGCTGAGAAGGACCAGGCAGAAGGTCTACCTCCACAAACTGAGGAGAGCCCTACACATGACGTTCCCACAGAAGTTCAGCTTCCACAAGCTAAGGAAAGTCCTGCACAGGTCCTACCTTCATCAGGTGAGACCACTGCTGAAAAGGCCTCTGCACAAGTTCAGCCTCCATCCTTTGAGAAGGCTCCTTTAGAAAGTCTTCCTCTAGAAGAAGTTGAGAAGATCCATCTAGATGATTTGTCATTTGAAGTGCAACCTCTGCCAACTGAGGACATTGAAGTAGGTGTCCCAGCTGAATTTCAGGCTCTTCCAGCTGCTGAAAATCCTGCTGAAACCCAGCCTTCATCATTTGAGGGTGCTCCAGTAGTAGAAAACCCTGTTGAAGCTCCACTTCCAGAAGCTGAGGCAGATACTGGAGGAGAGGCTTCTGCTGTTCATCCTTCATCATTAGCTCCTACAGACGAGGCTCCTGCAGAAATTCAGATCCTACAAACTGACAATATTCCTACAGAAGTGGCACCAGTTGAAAATCAGCCTCTATCAGCTGAGGAAGTATTTCCCAAAGTGGTCCCAGAAGAAGAGGCCACTGCAGCTGAAGTCAGGTCTCCTTTATCTGAGGGGGCTCCTGCAGAAGAAGCCACTGTGGAAGCACAATTAACATCGGTTGAAGAGAGCCCTAAAAAGGCTTCTGTTGATGTCCAGCCTTTACCACCTGAGACCCCTGTAGAAGAGTCTCCTGTTGTTGAACTGCCTTCAGAACAAACCCCTGCAGATGAGGTTCTACTAAAAGAACATCGATTGTCCCAGGTAGCAGACAGCTCAGAGAAAGAATTAGAGCCTACTGCTTTGACAGTTGATAAAATGTCCAAAGGAACAGATTCCGTTCTTGAAGATGTGTCTGGGACCAAGGACGAACAAATCTCCATTTTCAAATTAGAAGGTACCATTAAAATAGAGTTAAAGAACTGAGCTATAGTCAGGTGTTCACTTAAACTAATAATTTAATTGGATTCTAGAAGGTCATTCTTTAGAAAATGAGATGCTATCTGGAAGAACTCTTATGGCTAAAGTAAAAGGATCCCTAAAAGATTGAGCATGCAGGTTGGACAATGAATAAAAGCAGTCACAATGTAAAGTCCCTTGTGTTATGTTCATTCTAATCTATAGCATGTAAAATAACTACTTTAAAATGAAGTGAATTTATGGTTGTCATTATTACTTAAAATATACATTGATTTTTATAGTACAACCATGGACAATGCTTGCTTATTCTCTATCTATCTATCTATCTATCTATCTATCTATCTATCTATCTATCTATCTAATTTTTGTCTGGTTTTGATTCATCCTATCTTTTATTCTCTTTCCATTGACTCCTTCTGAGATAAGCATTGTTTTCCTATACAGTCACTGTCAAAATCAGTATGGATAACTCAGAAAAATCAAAACAAATCTAAGGTATTATTCTGGCACACCAGTCTTTTGCATATGCCCAAAGGACTCAACTTCCTACACCACATGAGCATACTCAGCCTTATTCATTGGTACTTGATTCACAAAAGCAAGAAAATGAAAACATCCTAAATGACCTTCAGCTAATGAATGGATAGTGAAAATATGGTTCACATACACTAAGTAATACTCTTCAGCTCTAAAGACAAATGAAATTGTGAAATCTGCAGTTAGATGGATATAACTAGAAAAGACCATAGTGAATGATGTAACTCAGACACAGAGAGCCAAATATCACCTGTTTTCTCTAAACTAAGGCATCTAGATTGAAAATTTCAGCTATGAGTACATAACCTAGGATAACTTCAGCAACTACGTATGTATGAATGGATGTTGTCTGTGGGATAGGGTTTGGAATAATATGTTTCAAGTGAGCTTTAGACTAAAGTAGGGACTCTCATTAGTGGAGAGGGATACACACACACACACACACACACACACACACACACACACACACATATATATGGAGAGAGAGAGAGAGAGAGAGAGAGTAAAATTACAGTATATATGTCTGAAAATATCATAAGGAACCATACCATTAACTATACAACTAAAACTGTTCTGTGACACATGTGGGTAAATGTAAATTCTCCATCTGGGTTGATGACAGTGGTCCCCTCACCCCCACCCCCAGAGCCAAACAACTACCTATGAAGACACCGGATACTAGGCATGAGAAACCTCCTTTTCAGCTGTTAGCCAGGGTTGTCAAAGAGACTCCAGAAACATACCAGCTATTGCTATTGCCCTTGTTTGATCCTAGAGTTGGAAGGTAAGTTCCAATTGTGAAGACAGAATAAAATTCAGACACAGGATCCAGAGACCTTTGGACTGAAAATGATCTGAAAACTTCCTCTCTTCAGACTGGCTTTCATAGTGATACTTCCAAATAAGGAAGACAAGCAACTGTCCTGCCCAACTATGTCACCTAGGAACTAAATTAATGACAGAAATGGCAGGATAAACTGAGTGTGCAGTATTGATATGCATGCTTTAGCAGGAACCAACTGTTCCCTATTTGTCCTTAATATCTGTGCAATAAGAAGGAAATCATATCTGGTACTGTATCTGATTACCCAGGGTTAGTTCATGGGTCTTGGAGGAGAATAGGTAACTACTACTTTACTAAATCAGCACAATTTTCAATGACATTGTAAATATTTTTATTTATACTCATAGAAAAGTATAGTCTTTAGCCATCCCCAAGAAAACTCCTCTTTGTAAAAGACTGATACCACTACTGAAAATGATAATCAACCAAAATGTGGTTATAGAGCCTAGCCCCAAATGACAACACATCTTAAATAAAATGCCTACACTTAAGGTTCATGGGCTGTTTCAGAAGAGGAGATGAAAAGATTATATGAGTCAGTGGAATAGGAAGTTTGTTGTGAGATTGTATCTCCTAGAAATGGCAGCATGTATATCCATAAAGTCACACCAATATGACTACCTAAACATGTGATAAACAAGAAATATATCAATAAGCCTGCTAATAAGGGAGAGCTCAGGAGATCGCAACCCTAGACAAAGAACAGGCAACCAATGAATGCTGAGATCAGGAGAAATAGTCTTACCCAGGAAAGAGCTCACCACCTGGTTATCCAATACTAGATGATCATCCATGAAAACTAATATACAAATAAGCAGATTGTAAATGTTCATTTAGAAATATATATTTATCTGTATGTAAGTAATTAATGAAAAAAGAGGCCATGGATTTGAAGGAGAGCAAGGAGAAACATATGGGAGGCATTGAAGGGAAAAGGAGGTAAATGATGTTATTATATTTTAATCTAATTTTTGTTTTCATTATTTTATTGGCTATTTTCTTTCTTTACATTTCAACTGTTATCCTCTTTCCTGGTTTCCCTCCCTCCAGGAAACACCCTATTTCATCCTCCCTCCCCCTGCTTCTATGAGTGTGTTCTTCCACTCACCCAACCGTCCGCACCTCTCCGCCCTTGATTCCCCTACAGTGGGGCATCTATTGAGCCTTCATAGGACCAAGTATCTCTCCTTAATCTAATAAATAATTTTAAAATGCACTAGGTAGATCTTCTAGTAAAAATGGCATAAATTAACATCCTTACCTTGTTATTGATTTTGAGGGGAATTGTTCTGAATTTTACTGTTAGCTTAGAGGCTTACAATAGATTTTCTTTTTTTTCCCCCCAACTTTTATTAGATATTTTCTTCATTTACATTTCAAGTGTAATCCAGAAAGTTCCCTATACCCTGCCCCCTCCCGGCCCTGCTCCCCTACCCACCCACTCCCACATCTTGGCCCTGACAATAGATTTTCTATTGAAGCCTTTTTTTTTTCTGATTTAGAAAATTACTTTTTATTTCTAGTTGCCTGACAATTTTCTCAGTAGAAATTGATATTCAATTTTGGCAAACACTCTTCATGAATCTAGTGAGAAGATTATACATGTTTCTCATTTATGATGTGCTAATGTGGTAAGGTTTTTTGGTTAGTTTTCAAATATTAAAGATTTTTTTATTTTATGTTTTGGAGTGTCTCTGTGTGTGAGTTTCCACTGAAAGAACATGAGGGTATCAGATATTCTGAGATACAGGTAGGTGTATGCAGCTTGGTGTGGGTGCTAAAGTCAAACTCAGGTCCTCTGGAAGAGCAGCAAACACTCTTATCCCTGAGATATCGCTCTAATCCCAAGATTTTCACATGTCAAATCAACACTTCATATCCTTAAAAATCCTTATTTGGTCATGATATTTCTTACATGCTTATAAATTCAATGTGCTTATTTTGAAATTGAGAGTCATAAAATTGTTCATTATGTGGGGCACCATATGCGTTTTTGATTCAAATATATTATTTGAACTGGCTAAATCAGGGCAAACATTTCTATCTCCTCAAAGATTTACCACTGATGGGGAATAGTCAAATCTTTCCTACCAGATATTTTTGGGCCTATCTAATCACCTTGATATGTAATACAACATTTATTTTTCATATTTGGCTTTTGAAAATTTTTATTTTGTATTGCAATACAAAGAATTAAGTTTTCTTTTAGCAATGAGAAATGAAATTGGCTTTTGTTGTTTCTATTTTCCCTGCTTTTCTCAAGATTCCCTTTACCCTTCTCAACCCCACTTCTGGCAGCCTTTCTTTTATTTCCATGTCACCTATGCCCTTTGTCATACATAAAAGCTCTTGCCTACATGCCTTCTACCTAATATCATAGCCTAACTCACTATCACACCCCTCTACTTTGAAATCAATTGATTTTGTTCTTTTGATAAGCTCTTACATGTAGAATGTACATTTTTGTAACTCTAATTTCCAACACCTTTTCATCTCATATCTCCCCTAGATAAAACCCTATATATTCCTTTCCCAAACTTATGTCTTTTTATACGTTTATTTAGACTCACTGCCTTTATCCACGGTCATCTGTATTAACGTGGGTTTGGAACCATTCTAGTGTATGCCTCAGTGGATACATAGCAGGAGACAATTACTATCCCCACAGAAAACATTTATGCTGCCTCCTCTGGGGCTCAGATATCATTGGAAAGGAAGGAGAAAGATGCAAGAGCAGGGAAGACTGAGATGGGAGCTGAGGATTATCTTTTGGGGGATGACACATCCTCTACAGTCATGAAGAGACAGTAGCTATGGATGCCTACTATTTGCCTATAAAACCCTGTGCCTACCATAGTGAATTATGGGTCAAGGTTAACAGGGCCTTATTGAAGGGTTTGCTCCTGATAGACAGCTCTTTCTTTGCAAATACATAAACATTAAGTTTTGGGATCCATATGTAAGAGAGAAACATTTTATTTTATTTTAATTTTTTTTGGTCTTCATGAGTCTTAATCACTTAACATAATACTTTCTAGACTCATTTGCTTGTCCCCCCCGAAAATTCCATAAATTAATTATCATTACAGCTGAGTAAAATTTCTTTATGGACATATGCCACATGTTACTTATCCATTCTACTGCTGAGATGTCTGGTTTGGCTCTTTATTTTTATTTTTTTGCTATTGTGAATAATGCATTAAAAATATGGATGTGTAGGCTATAGAATCCTTTGAGTATATGTGAGGTGTGACATGGCCGGGTAGTATTGTAACTGTAGTTTTATTTTAAAATTTATTTGAAGCAGGGTCTCTCTCTACAGCTCTGGCTGTCCTGAAATATACTATGTAGGGGAGGCTGGCCTTGAACCAACAGAGATCCATTTCCTTCTGCCTTTTAAGTAAAACCAATGCTGGAGTGATTTTATTTATTTATTTATTTATTTATTTATTTATTTATTTATTTATTTATTTTTTGTGATACTTTCATAATGATTTCCAAAATGGCTATACTAGTTTTCATTCCTCTCAGCAATGAGTAGCTTGCTCCAGTTTCTCCAAATCCTTGCCACTATTTGGCACTGTTGGTTTTCTTGATAAAAGCCAAGGTGGGATGGTGTGTCATAGTACTTTAATTTGTATTTAGTTACTTGGTAATTAAGGATATTGAACTATTTTCTAACTATAACTGAGCACCTTCTGGTCAATTGATTGTTAATAATTTTGACAACATAGGTTTATGAGGAAGGCAACCGATAGTAAGGTTTTTTTCTCATGTTTTTGTCTGAGTACAGTCAGAGAAGATGCACCGAACTCTCAAGAGGCTGGAGGCCCCAGGGAGTTTAGAGGACTGATTGGGTGGGGGTAGGGGGTAGGGACATCCTTGTGGAGACAGGGAACTGGGAGAAGGTATGGGATGTGGAACAGTCAGAGGATGGACTAGGAGGGGAATAAAATCCGGAGTTTAAAGTAAATAAATAAATAAATAAACAAACAAACAAACAAATAAATATTAATGAACAAAGCAAAGGCAAGGATATTTGCTGTCTCTATGGGTCAAAAGGATGCATAAATCAGCTAATGTCCAATTATCACATATTTATACGGCATCATACTGTGGTGTTATTACTCACTTTCAGCAACTTTGCCAATGTAGTTAATGGTAAACATTACTATGGAAAGCTTTACTGTAAGTAGATAGGATATTTCAAAGGCGCTGTTAAGTTTGTGATTGCTCAGAAAATGTCGCAACAAATTCTTTTACATATAGCTCCACTCAAGCTAGAGGTAAATGTTGAGATATGTTATAATATTCCAAAACATAAAAAAGAGACACAAGACTTTGATGTCTCTGTATATATTATTTTATCTATTATGAAATAAATGATTAAAGAATAAAATACTGCTTTTGTTAGGTACAGAGCTAAACAAAGAATTCTCAACTGAGGAATACCGAATGGCTGGGAAGCACCTAAAGAAATGTTCAACATCCTTAGTCATCAGGGAAATGCAAATCAAAACAACCCTGAGATTCCACCTCACACCAGTCAGAATGGCTAAGATAAAAAATTCAGATGACAACAGATGCTGGTGAAGATGTAGAGAAGGAGGAACACTCCTCCATTGCTGGTGGGATTGGAAGCTTGTACAACCACTCTGGAAATCAGTTTGGCAGTCCCTCAGAAAATTTGACATAGAATACCCAAGATAAAATTTGCAAAACATAAAATTCAAGAAGAAGGAAGACCAAAGTGTGGATATTTCACTCCTTCTTAGAAGATGGATCAAAATACCCATGGAAGGAGTTACAGAGACAAAATGTGAATCAGATACTGAAGGAATGACCATCCAGAGACTGTCCCACCTGGGGATCCATCCCGTATACAACCACCAAACCTGGACACTACTGTGGACACCAGCAAGAGCTTGCTGACAGGAGCCTAATATAGCTGTCTCCTGAGATGCTCTGCCAGCACCTGACAAATACAGAAGTGGATGGTCACAGTCATCCATTGGACAGAGCACAGGGTCCCCAATGAAGGAGCTAGAGAAAGTACCCAAGGAGCTGAATGGGTTTGCAGCCCCATAGGAGGAACAACAATATATACTAACTAGTACTCCCAGAGCTTCCTGGGACTAAACCACCAAATGCCTAGTGGGTCATCAATGGGAGGAGAGGCCCTTGGTCCTGTGAAGGTTCTATGCCCCAGTATAGGGGAATGACAGGGCCAGGAAGTGGGAGTGGGGAGCAATGGGGGGGAGAGGGTATAGGGGATTTTTGGAGAGGAAACTAGGAAAGGAGATATCATTTGAAATGTAAATAAAGAAAATAAGAAAAAAAAAGTAAAATACTGCTTTTGTTAGGCTATTCCAGTCTGAATAACATTAATCTCCACTGGATTTGTTATTGAATGCATGTATAAAAAGAAGCAAGGTTAAAAAAACTTTTGGGAAAATTTGAAGTATTTAATGTTTATATGTATTGTTTTACAGTTTTATTTATTGTTTTACAGACATATAGATATATCTCATATATATATTATATGTGATATATGTGTGTGTTTAGTGAATACAGTACATTGAAATCTGTCATATGCATTGAAGATACTGACATTTCAGCTCCTCTGCACATTTTGTTTTCTTATATCTGCCACTAGGCCCTTATATTGCTCAGTCTCATCTCTAGTATTATGCCAAATTTAAAAATGATTATGTGTATATGCATGTATATATGTATACACATACATATGCAAATACATACATATTCTGCATATTGGAGAACATGTGGGAAAATGTATTTATCTTTTAAATTTTAATTTGCCTTATTTTGCTTAGTGTGATAAAGTCTGTTTATTCCTACTTTCCTTCAAAGACAAGGTTTTGTGCCTCTTTATAAATGAATGATACTACATTGTTTATATAAGCCAACTATTTAATTCAATTCAATTAAAATTTGTGGTGATGAACACCTAGCATGCATGATATGATTATATATTTATTGTGATTTTTCTCAATAAATACTAGTTTGTTCAGGGAAAACAAATTCTGTGGTATACATATAATTTTACTGTTTGAGAAGACAAAAATAGAACTCTACAATCTAATAAAATGCACGTTCTTGTTGATCTTTACATAAAGAATGAACCCTGACCTCAGTATTTGATACTGAAGGACAGAGAGCATGTTCATCATTTGTCAGAGTGGATCAATATTTTCTTTTTGCTTTGTCAGGGCTGAAAATACCATTTTCCATAAATACATGAAGGGCATTCTTTTATTTATTTATTTATTTATTTATTTATTTATTTATGTGACTGGGTCTTACTATAGAGTCCCAACTAGCCTGGAACTTTCTATGTAGACCAGGCTGACCACGAGTTCACAGAAAGCATGTGCAACCATGTTCAGCCCAGTAGCATTTTACAAAATGAAACTTGATTTAGCAACTCAAGCAGTTTTTTAAAACAAATATTCTGACAATACAAGCCATACCGTCATTTGATATTTTCCTACAGTAGAATAACCGTAGGAAAAGCTTAAAAGTCGTTGGTTTCCATAATTAAAGCTTTGTTTCTATAAACGCAGTAAACCTTACTCAGAGAAGAAAGCACCACAGTTGACAATATTTAACAGCCTTTAACCATTTCAGACACTGTTCAGGGTGTCCTGTGATGTGCCATGCACAGTGCAGTGTGTATCATGTTTTCAGAACCAAAGTCGATGCAGCGTGTGTAAGTGCTGTCAGAAACACTCCAGAGTCATTTTTACCATTGATTCTCAATTTGTTTTTGGCCATTGCACATTTAAAACCTTTTACTATTGTCAAATACTTGGATTTTGCAGATACTGTATTTTACTGGGAAAAAGTCAAGTCTTAAATCCTGAGTAAGAAGGGACTTCTGAATAAAGTGTCATTACTGCAGAATTCCTTCTCTTAGCATTGCTAATGTCTAGAAGTAGGGTCAAAGTGGCAGGAGGTGCAGAGAGCACTCCTTTTGGTTCTGGTTATCATTCAAGCCCCTCTACAGATAAGCTTCCCTGGGCTTCACTGTGGGACATCTTTGATGTTCAGGGATAGAAAGAAGAAAGGAACCTACCTGGACTGTCCTCTCATGCTAGGCTGAAAACTGGCAAGCAGTTCCAGAATAAACTTTATTGATAGAGGAGTGGTTGTCAAATGCCAAGCCATTTGGCTATTTCTCTGGTTCCTGTATCTCTGATCACTTCAACATCTGCTTTATGCCTTTCTGAGTTCTCCCTTAGCTGTTTCTTGCTGAGTAAAAGTGTTTATCATTGTCCTTAGAGTGAAAAGGAGAACAAAGTCTGTCATTTTGCCAGGAGTGAGAGTGAAAGTTTTTTTTTTTTCTCTTTTATGGTTATTATCATTAAATATTTATAACTCATGTGGTCCTGTTTATTGTACAAGACTCAGTTTTGCCAGTATTTTTCTGAGAACATTCATATTTATCCATTGATGAGGTGTCTGTATCCACAGAATTGTACCTTGTTTTCCATTACCAATATATTTCTGCTCCTATCAAAGCTAATCTCTCTGCATGCACTCCATCCTATATTTTGCCTCTTTACAGACAAAAAAAATTAAGTTCTTCACTGTTCTTTATCATCATTTTCCTATTACATTTTAAGGTCCACTACTAGCTTCTTTAGTATATATATTATATATATATATATATATATATATATATATATATATATATATATATATATATATTTTTTTTTTGTGTATATATATATATATATATATATATATATATATATATATATATATAGTTCATTAGGAAGCTGCTCTTGGGTGACTTCTCTGGCCACAAGAGTAGAGACCAGACATTCACCATGGAGAAAGAAAAGGAGATAGGAGAGAAAGATAGAAAGGATGATGCATTGACAGAAAGAGAAAAAAGAGGAGAGAGAGAGAGAGAGAGAGAGAGAATTTTTATCTTATTAATTTTTCTTACACAAGCAAATAAATAATTTCTTCATGCTTTATCTTATAGCGATGACACCGTTTATCAGTTTACCTTGTTAGTAAAACTTGACATGTATTTGGTTCCCCCTCGCCTGTTCTCTTTTCCCATCAGGCTTTCAAGCTCACTGTTCAAGTAAATTTGCATGCAGAGGTCATCCATAAGGACTACCGTATTTAATAATTAGTGCCCATGCTATTCTCACTTAGCCCAGTAGCGTCACTTAATACTGTAAAACATTTGCATTTGACATGCTCTCTAATTCATGCTTCCTTTGCCTCTAGAATGTTTTCCTGCTATTATACTGGTGGGTGATACTTAAGCTGTTTTGATTTTTTTTTTTTTAAATCATCTCCGTGTCCACAAATCCTAGAGAATCCAACGGACCAGTTCTTGTGTCTCCTTTTTTTTTTTTTTATGTATCTACATTCACTTTTTGTTGATTAATAGTATGACTTCAATTTCCATCTGTATGATCATGACTTACATCTCAAGGAATTATTCCCAGATCATCTTAAGAATTCTTTTGATGTCAACTTCTCATAATTGAACCTACATGACTAAGTACATTTCTGGGACTGTGAAATGTGTTTCCTTCACCAGTAGCATATGAAGAAAATTTAAAAATAATCACCCACTCTCAACTCAAGAAGCTCTTCTTAAAATGTTTTTCCAATTGTTAGGTTTTACCATAGCTCTTAAACGAGTCATTCTGATTATGCCCGAAAAAAAAAATAAGAAATACTTGTCATAGGGTTGTGAGAGTTATTTTATGTGTCACTTTGACTAGTAAATTGTGTCCAGTGGCTAATCAAATACTAATTCAGGTGCTTGGCTGATGCTGTGTAGATGTAATTAATGTGTATAATAATTTTTATAGTTTTATTGTGTTAACTTCTGTGATGCTGTGGATTGAATCCAGTGGCTTTATGAATGTTTGGCCAGTGAGCTCATATATTCCTAGCTTGAAAACAAATGTTTAAATGGATACAACCTCTATCACATAAAAGTAAACATTTTTGTTTATTTCTTTCCATTTTCTCTCTGTCTGTGTAATTTCAATGGTGTGGGCTTTGGTAATATGGATGAGCCACATTGTATCAGATGAAGAGCAAAAAATCCCAAAGTGAAGCTGTCTAGGTGAAGAATTTCTGTAGCAAAATTGTGGCATCAACCAACTCATAATGAGTTTCCAGCTGCATATTTCTCCTATAAATTTAATGTTTCTGCATATTTATAATACTATGTATACATAGCACATACTTATTATAAACATTCCTCTATTTACAGGCAAAGTCATAATTGGTGTGGTATATTTCTAATTGCTTAAGTATTGTAAGAGATTTCTGAAAAAACTAGATTTGAACAGGATTTATTTCATAGGAAGTGATAATTTTGCCTCTACTGGAGAGATTGAAAGTTGTACCACCTAAATTATGTATTTGTGATTTCACAATCCCGATATTTACTCCCAAATATTGCTTAAAAGTGTTAGCAGAGGAACTGAATCAAGAAGATTATTGCTGTGGGCAGACCCTGACAGAAAGACAAAAAGAAAACCTACAGCAGTGACAATGACAAAGACAAAATGAACAGGTGCAAAGAACCTGTGCTGTACTCACAGTGTCAGGAGAAATAACTTTACTATTTACTCTTTCATTTTCTCCACCTCAAGGTTTCTGAACCAGCATACTAGAATGTTATATTCAGTAGACCTTGAGTTCAGGATTTGGAGCTATTTCTTATGATGACTGGAAAATGTGCAGTTCAACTTTTTTCAGGTTTTGAGTTACTGGACTCACGTGATAAATGATTCAGTGCAAGCAATCTTATCGTGTCTGAAAGGAAAATAGATTGGAGAGTTATCTTGGAGATAGAAATAATCCTGCTTTCTACTGAGCGGATGTCATGCTCAATGAATAAAAGAAGATTTCACATGACTGTTGATTTGCACATCCAGGTATGGATGTTTGACTCACTACAATTTTAGAAAAGGCACCAGGACATACTAGAAGATAGAAATTGGTACAATTTTTTAGTTTTAGAGTTTGAAGTCTCGAGCACTTATGAATCATGCAGGTGGTTATGGTTAATGAGCAGGTGAAAGTGCCTTACATAGCTCACAGATTGCCACAATGTACCACATAAGTAGTTAGCTGTCACAGTTAGGACTAATTACTTTGGATTTGAATTGTAAAAGTGAAGAAAAAGGAGTTAATAATTAACAAACAAATATTTTTCAAGAACGACAATAAGTGTATTTATATAGTGATGAAAAGGTCTTGGGCTAGGGCTGTATCTCAGTGGTAGAACACTTTTCTATGATGTATGAAGGTTCAGGCTCTATCCCAAGCACTGAGCAAAAGGCTATGGTGGAAGTGAAGCAGGGAGTAAGGGGACAGAGAAGATGCTGGTGTGTACATTAAAGCCAAATCAGAGAGCACACAAAGAAATGAAGAAAAATAACCTATTAGAGGGTGAGGTAAAAAGAATGGCTAAGGAAATCAAGTCTAGTGTAATCACTAGTGTAAAACAGGGCTGGTTAGATTTATTGTCAGAGTCTAGAGTCACTAAGGAAGAGGGAACCTCAACTGAAGAATTGTCTTAATCATATTGCCATGTGGGCATAAATGTGGGCATTTTAAAAAATGTAATTGTTCTAGGAAGGTCTAGCTTTCCTACTCTGAACAAGATCATCCCTATGACAGTGGACCTGGAATGTATCAAAGAGTGAATGTATCAACGATGTTTCAAAGCACGAGCCAGAGTGGGCCAGTAAGCAGCATTCTTCCACAGTTTCTGGCTCAGGTTTCTGCCTTGAGTTCTAGTTCTTATTTCCTTAGTTGAAGAGCAATGGCCTTGAAATATAAGCTAAAATAAACCTTCTCCAAAAGTTTCTTTTGGGGAGAATATTTTTCTTACATCAACAGAAAGTAAATTAGACCAGCCTAATTAGGCAGTGATGAAGAGGTTTTAAGGGCGGGGGTGGGGGTGGGGGTTGTGGTCCATTTCTGCCATGAGTACCAGGGCTAGGCTTCTGAAAGAAAAAAATGAGAATTGACTCCATCTAATCTCTCATGTAAATAGACTAGTGATATTTGCTAGAAAGAGAGTCTAATACAGACTTTGCCTTAGAATTATGATAAAATCACCTAGAACCTACAAATTTGTAAAATGTAAAAATATCAAGTAATTCCTCCTACTATTTGTGAGTATAAAGCTGCAATATTACAACTAACCTTCCCAAATGTATAAAGAGGTTTGTAAAGCTCACTCAGAGACCTCGTCTATCCTTCAGGCAGATGGTATGTGTTGAATATGGGATGATTATATGTGAAAAGTCTTGTAGAAAGTTCCAGGCTTTTCTCTGTGCCTTTTTGATTGCTTACGTTTTATTCTGTGAGATTTGGTTGAGCAGGTTCTCTGGTGCAGGTGATTCTGCTTGGGTAGTTTGGTACTATGTGTTAGCATAGATGTTAATTTACTGAGGTGGGGGACACAATCTATTTTCTCTAAAGATCCTGACAGTGGTACCGTTAGCTAAGAGCAAAGAAGTGATATGAGTATCTCAGAGTTCAGAAAGAAGTTAATAGACTTTTAGTAGCCTGTGAGGGGAGAGGAGGAGAGCAGAATCTGACAGAAGTAAAATGATCAGAGAGGGCCACTTAGATCTAATGAAGGCCAGGTCCACGTGGAGAAGATGTGTAATAACTGGGAACTAACTCTATGGAAGGTGAGATGGGAATCAGCTGTGCCCTGTGCTGCATTAGAATGTTGCATTTCCTTCAGTGCATGGCACTCTAACTGAGAGATACTTGTGGGAAAAGAAGCAGAAGACTCAATATTTTGTCACTTGTTGAACAATGGAATCCTTGAGATCTAGCTAAGAAAAAAACAAAACATCAAAGGTCTTAAGTGAATGAATTGGGACAGATGGTGGAAGCAACCAAGAGCCAGTTTGTGACAATAAAATAAGGTTTTACAAATATGACCAAAGACAGAAAAGAAATCACAGCTTTGATCTACAGATTGTACTGTTGCTGGAAATTTTAGTGAAGTAGAGCCAAATTGCGGCTCAAGAACGTTTATTTATTTTATTTTATTTTATTTTTATTTTGAAGCAAAGCAAAGAAAACTGGAAGTCATCCTAGGATAATATATCATATACTCAGACTACAATATCACTGAGCTGGCTGGGCTACAGAGTATTTGGATGTATGACTGGGTAATATGAATATTGATGTTCTGTCCTAGGTAAGTCTATGTAAATCTATAGTTGACTCTGAACTGAAGGCTAGCAGCATTTGTTGGCTGTGCCTGCTTTTTTTCCTCCGTGGTTTTATGGAACAGCTGGCGTCTAGATGATTAGTTTATTTTCTGTGGCTACAGAATACTTGGCCTTCCTGTTGCTCATGAAATATGACTCACTTATGGTATCTAATCAGATGGCTGGAAGCCTGACATAGCTTGCTGTGTAGCTACTCATCAGTGCTGAGCTGTTCCTGAAGTGCTTGTGTCAGAAGTATTAGCAGGAGAGCACTTGGAGGCTGAATTCGTGCACTGAGGCATAATGAGGTCACCTAGGAAACCAGCAAAGAGATGAGCATGGACTGGGCTTTTGTCTGCCTTTCTTCATTGACCTTATTAGATATTATGGAAACGACACATGTGAGCACTACATCGGGCACAGAAGCTGAGGAAACTCTCTCTACGGTGTCTATACAAAGGGAGAAATCGATGTCACTTCTTTAACCACATTGCAGCAGAACCGGAGCAGTGCCTCTACAGAGGAGAGAGACCAAGCCCTTCATTCCAGGGGGTCGTGCAGTGCCTCTACAGAGGATAGAGACCAAGCTCTTCATTTCAGGGGGTCGTTCTTCTTAATTTTTAAATTAAAATAAACTGCATCATTTTCCCATTTTATTTCCTCCCTCCAGTCCCTCCCCTGCCACATTACCACCTCTCTCTCTCTCTCTCTCTCTCTCTCTCTCAAGTTCATTGAGATCTAATTCTCACAATCTGGGTTTCCCCCTTTCCTACCTTATACATCAATTTGTCTCATCATAACCTTTAAGAATTTACATTTATCTTAAATATTAAACTCATCTAAGCCATTTCAGACAGTTAGTAACAGATAAGTTAGCATTTGCCCTGAGATCTTCAGGCATTGTTGCAAAACTATGATACTATAGAGGAGAGTTTACACAGTCTTGTAATCAACTAAAAATATATGAGTAGTCATTGCAAAATATTTCCAATAACTATGGAGGTGGACAGATACTCAGAGAGGTTTCTCATAATGCAACTTAAAGAATGCAGTTGAGAACCATTTTGTTTTTCTGCCTAAATCACAAGTCTGTCTGGCAAGCTAGAAAGTTTGTTTCAGTCAAGGCCCAGTTTTACAGTTTCATTCTTGAGTTCTGTGGATTACTGGCAAGGTGCTTTTGTCTGCAGAGACTAAGTAACTTTAGAAAACATAGTCCAGATGACTCCCAGGGATGCACTAACTTCTGAGCACAGTAGCTTCAGTGGAATTTGTGATACCCATTAAGTATTACAGCACATTTCTTCTAAATATAACAGTTTGTTTCGAGTGAGAAGGTCATTGTGACACGCTGCTTATTTTCACACAACCTTGGTCCCACTGCTTAACTTATGACAGTCTTTCCTGTTACTTGTTAGACCAATACCTATGCCATTTTTTTTTGTTGGATATCATGGTCTTCATCTTCTTATTTCCTGATGTAAATCATGATTTGTTCCTTCTTGTCTAATTTTGTAGCTATAATTAGTTAAGTTATTCTCACACATAGTTCTGATATCTATTAAGAGACTTGGATGCATTAAGACACCAAAATGTTTATTTGTTCATTCATTTGTTGCTATACTGGGCACTGAACCTAGAACCTTGTCCATTCTCTTGTAGAGTAATCAAGCACTGTACCAGAGAGTCATACTCTACCCTGCCTACAACTCTCTAAGTCAGTGGTTCTTAACCTGTGATTTGGGGGGTGGGATATTAGATATCAGATATTTACATTATGATTCATAACAGCAATATTACAATTATAAAGTAGCAACCAAGTAGTTGAGGTTTTTACCACAACATGAGGAACTCTATTAAAGAGTCACAACATTTGTAAGGGTGAGAACCACTGTTTTGAATTAAACATATTTATTAGTGTGTAGATAGGTCCTCAGAATTAAGTTGAAAAATAAGATTTCATATCACGGTGAACAGTAAGTATCAAAGATCGTAAACAGTAGTTTGGAAAGCTCCCTGGTAATACATAACTGGATGCATTTGAAACACCTAGCTCTGCAAGCACCATTCCTCCTTATTCCTTTTAGGAAATAATTCTAAGAGAAGCAGGGACCATAAAACACCATGTATGCCCAAAAGATAGTTAAGATAATTTCTCATGTTATATAGTTATGTGCATTTTTATTCTTTCCAAATTTATTTAATCAACACAGAAGAACAGCAAAGAGTTTTCACACAGATGTTTTAGTAGTTTGAAGTTTTATTTAATGTTTTGAAATTGTTTCAATATGGGGGCAGTTCTAAAAAAATTGTGATTTATTGAAGAATTTTTTCTTTACCAGGTAACCCCAATTTATCGAGTCTGCCTGAGATTTATTTTCCTGAGATTGTTATTAGTTATAAAATAAATAAAAATAATATATCATAATATATAATATTATAATATATAATATAATAATAATATATTGTATAATTTAGGAAAATAAATATAAAACTCATTAAATATAAAAGAAAAAAACATGTGGCCCAAAATACAGCTGATAGGATGGAAAGGCAGAGAAAAGCTGTCCTCCAACCAGTAGTATTTATATTTCTGTTTAATGATCATATGTATTGTAATTATGCTGTTCACTTATTGAAAATAATCACAGGGGTTGAACTAGGTTTCACAAAAGTAGCTACAGGCTCCTCTCAGGTACAGCCAAGTTTTAAAGTCATTGTCTTAGTGAATTGGATAACCTGAGAACTCTTGTTAGATACTTGTTATTTGGCTCCAGAAATAGTTTAGGACAGAAGTAAAACACTGACAGCAGATATAAAAATGTGAAGGAAAGAGTAGCTGATAGTGAGAAGAAATAAACACAGCTTGGTGATGGGTTGGATAAGGGGTGAAACAAAATGAAAATCTTAAATTAGTATGTAACTGGCATAGGCACTAGAGACAACTGGTTCCAAGATTAGAAGGCAACCATGGAGATTATACCTATTAAACTAAGCATATAAAAAACAGTTCTCTGCTTTACACATAGTGGAGAGGCACTGAACAGCAGAGTGAAGGACAAAGAAGAGAGAGGGGTGCCAGTGGGAGGAGGAGGATGTGTGGTGAGGCAAATATTGGCTTTGGAGCAGGATTCTGACTTTGTGGCTTATGTTTTGTTGCAGATCTTTTAAGAAATGTTTATTTTACTTCTATTCATGTATATGTGTGGGTATGTGAATACTAGTGTAGGTGCCTATGGAATGCCAGAGGAGACCAGAGGCCTCAGTTCCCTTGGTGCTGACATTAGTAGCAGTTGTGAGCCACCCAATTTCAACATAGGCATCAGAAACTCAATTGTGGATTTTCTGCAAGATCAGCACATGCTCTTAACCACTCTTTCTAGTCATGTGTGTCTCTAGTCCAGAGTACAGATCTTGAGAAATAGTTGTGATACCCTGGCAAACTATGAGATATTGTTAGAGTCCAAGTAAAGTGGGGGGATAGAGGAGTAGGAAAGCAGGGAAAGCAAAGGCAGGCTTCTTGTTGCATAATATTCTTCAAGGAGAAATGATGGCAAGGCACAGGGGTAGTTATCTAAACAGGACTAGTAGAGAAAAGGGGAGGACCCAGGGACGCTCCAAAATACCAAACCCAGTATGTATTTACCAAACTTCCATCCTTATGCTTCTCCATCTACTTCCCTCTTTCTCTGTGGTATAGTATTCCATCTTTCCTGGTTATTGTTATTATTATTTATGTGCATATGAAGACATGAGCTCAGCAACCATTAGATCATCTTCACCTCCATTAAGTTTCTTTGAGGGCTCGTCTGAAAATTTTGAAGATCTGTACTTAGGGTGCTACAGCTGAAATCATGAAGAAGAAGGGGAAAGTCTTCATGATTCTAAGATCCTCTTCCTGGTGACCATGACTAGCACAGTGGGAAACCCAGGAATCCCCCAACTCACTGGCAGGAGGAAGAGTAGGGGCTTGGACTCCAATGGAATAGGGCATGTTTTATGGCTGGAAGGACTTTTTTTTTTTTTCAACTTTTATTAGATATTTTCCTCATTTACATTTCAAGTGTTATCCAGAAAGTTCCCTATATCCTCCCCCCTCCCGGCCCTGCTCCCCTACCCACCCGCTCCCACCCCTTGGCCCCGGCGTTCCCCTGTATTGGGGCATATAAAGTCTGCATAACCAAGGGGCCTCTCTTCCCACTGATGGCCAACTAGGCCATCCTCTTCTATATATGCAGCTAGAGAC